>JAODAL010069690.1:0-16238 GCA_025379985.1 Phyllomedusa bahiana
TTTTTCAGTTCTCCACCCTTTTTTTGGGTGAAAAAAATGAAGGTGTTGTTGCTCTCCCCTAGCTTTAAGGGAAAATTCGCGCATAATGATGTCACTATCGAAAAACCTTTTTCGAAAAGCGGCCGACAAAACGACTATCGATCAAATCTGATAGCCAATGAAATCGCTAAAACACTAATTACGAGGAGAACAATAACGAAAAAACCTTTTTTGAAGTTGAGCCCTTGACACCCAGCCGCCCCGGGTTCCCAAATAGGCCATTTGTTTCAAACCTATAAAAGTTTGCGTGAGTAATCGGGGGATAAAAAAATCTTTTTTTCCCTTTGGGGGTTTTTACAACCATTTCCCCAAAAGTCCGCCCCATAGAAAATTTTAAAAAGCCAAGCAAAATATCAAAAAAATTTCAACAAATGAATCCCACTTTGGGTAACTTTCTTAACACAATTAATGCTTTTTTGTATTATAAAATGTCAAGGGACCTGTCACTCAGGCAAAAAAAATTATAAAAAACGGGTTTAAAAAAAAACCCCCACACGGTGAAAAAATTTCTAAAAAAAAAGAGGTAGTATAATTTCTTTTTATCCCAAAATCATTTAAACTAATGGGGTATTTTTGGCCTATCTCAAATTTTGGTTCTACCCAAAAAATGTCTCCCTTTATTAGGAATTTTTATATAAATTTTTCTAAAACTTTTTTATTTTTAATAAAACAGAAGGTTTATGAAAAAACTGCTTGGGACAAAAAAGGGTCTGGAAGGGGACGTTTTTTCTGGAGGAGGGCCCGGCTTTTTGTCACTTTTTTGGGAAAAAACCGCGGTCGCTTTTTTTTTTCCGAGTCGCCCATAAAATAGAAATTTTATGGGGAAGACGAAAGGGAAAACCCAGAAGCCCCGGCGATTATACAACATGGTTGTTTTAATACGTCGCCCCGAAAGAGGGCAGAAAAAAGGACGAGTTTGTTTGGGCCTGTAGTTTGGGGTTTTTCCAAATTGCCTTTCTAGGGGGCTGGGGAATGTTCGAATTTTCGGCGCTTTTAAAAACAAAAAAGCGCCAAAGATACAAATCGTTTTCCTGTGCATTGTAGACATACCCTAACACAAATTTTTAAACTGTTACTTTATTTCCAGTATGTTGGCTTAATCTAAAGAAATTAAAAATTTTGAATTCAACTAAAAAATGCCCACTTTAGAAAAAAAAGGGGTTTTCGGGGTTAAAAAATTAAACACATAAAAAAAAAGGCTAGACTCTACTAATTCCTGCAAACGGGTTAAAAGGGGGTTCCGCCCCCCCGGCCGGGGTTCCCCGGCTAACCGGGACTTCTCCCTTTTTCTCCCCCCTTGGGGAGGCGAGGGGCGCCGCGGCCCATTGTGGGACCGCGGGCGAAATCGTTCCCCTGTGCAGCTAAATTCCCGGGTCTGCGCTTCTGCTTCCGTGCGGCTTTTAGGGCCCGAAGCCCGGGTTTCCCTCGTTTTAAAGGGCCAGCGCCCCGAAAATTGGGGTTGTTGGCCCGGTGGGGCCTGAACCAAAAAAGGGTTTTCTCATTTCCGGAACTTCCCCCCCGGGGATCTTTATGCCTCTACCCTTTTTGTAAAAAGGTTTTTTTGTGTCCCGTTTTTCCCGTGTACCGGACCTCCTTGCTTACCCCCCCACAATACAAACCTTTGGCCCCCCCCCTGACCTTACCGCCTTTTCCCGACTACCCAGGTTTTTTCGTTCTTTTACCCGCTACACCTTGGTTTTTGCCGCCGAAAGGGCAAGTGAGGCCTTTGGGAAGCGCCCTGGTAGTTTTCCCGCTGCAGAAGTCCATCCGTTTGGGGGGGGTTCGGTAAAAAAACCGGGGTCTCCTTAGTTTTCCGCCCCCGGGTTTGGGGGTTTTAACCGCCTCCTTGCGCTGGTCCAGCGGATCCACTCCCTACCCCCGTGACAAATACTCGCCCTTTGCAAAAATAAAATGGTAAGGTAAATTTTAACGCACAGAAAAAAACTCAAACAAAACAAAAACCCAAACAAAAAGGGCACTTTTCGTACCTATTTTTTGTTCCACACAAACTTTATAAATTTTTTTGGGGGGGTGCCGATAAATTTGGGCCTGTATGGCCCAAAATTTCTGATGTCGGACCTGACTGCTCCCCAATTAGGGTTTTTTTTAATTTTTTTTTCCACACCCGGGGGGGGGGCTTTTTTTGGGGTATGAAAGCGGGAAATGCGCCCAATCTTTTCGGAAAATCCACCGTTTTCGAGGGAACAAAGGGAATTAGCCCCCTTTCCCCCCTGGCGAAAAAGGGGGGGGGGAGTCCAAAGGGGTTTCCCCCTGAAGAGTTGGAAAATTTTCTCCTGTATGGTGGGTTTGCCCCCAATCTGGTAAACCACGGCAGGGCGGTTTTACTTCCGGGGGCTATTGCCGGTATTTTTTTTGTACCGGCCAATGTCAAGTACTGGTAACTTTTGGGAAAAACCCCTTTTCCTTTGGGCATTTTCAAATTGGGGTATTTTCCCCCGGGGCTTATTTGGATGCTTTTTTAGACGAGTTTTTTCACACCCAAAACAGCAAAAAAATTTTCGCCTAAAACGCCTTCTTAAAAAGACGTTTTTGTTTGAGGTTTCCCCCCATAAAAAATTTAAATTTCCCCGGGCAAAAATTTTTGCGGGAAAATTTCCAAAAAACGTGCCGTGCACTATATACAGTAAAACTGCAGATATGGCAAAGGGGGGTGCCAAAAATAATCACAACTTGACAATGTTTGGTCATTTTTACCAATGACCCATATGGCACTTTACCACTTTTTAAACCCTGAGGACTTTTTTCGGGCTGTGGGTTGCTTTTTAAAAGGGGTTGGTGCTAGGGTTAAAGCCCATGAGATGCTCCCCTTACATCACTTGGTGGATGGGGAAACCACTTTGGGTGCTGGGCTCTGAAGGAAAGCTGGTGATTGCTCGGGGGCGTCGCTAGGCGGGTTTTGGTTCGGGGCACAACCCCCGGACCAGGTTTCCCGTGCCCAAAAAGTCTCAGAACGCCCGGTTTTTCCCAGGTCTTTAAACTGTGACCTGTAGAGCCGAAAAGATGTTCCACTGTATGGCGCCCCCGGGACGCACCAACATTTCAGAGAGCAGCAGCTATGGGGCGGGCAGAGAGGGGGGGGGCGACTGCCCGGGATCAGCTCGGAGGGAGGGGGGGGCGCCGGCGCTCCCCCATTTTAAAAAGGGAGTCTGGGGGAGCGCGCTGTCGGGCCGTGAAGGCCCCGCCCCCTGCTGTCCTCTTATCTCGCCCAGGACCAGCCCAGAAAGAAAGTGGGGAAAGGAGTGGGGTGAGGAGCCCCCAGTGCTGAACAATAATTCTAAGTGTGGGAAAAAGGGGGGGGACAAAATAATGTTTCCTGAATGTAAAAGTTTCGAAAGTTGGTTTTGCATGTGTTTTATGGGGATTGTATTTTGTGTATGTGGTTTTTTATAGATGTCTTTTTTTGTATGTTTAAATGTGTATAAAATGTTTTTGTGTATGTATGCTTGATTTTGTGTGTTGTATTTTTTTAAATATGGCTCTGGGGTTGTGCTGTGTTAAAAGTGTTAAAGTTTTATTTTGGGGGGTTTCCACACATTTCCCCAATATCACCTCATTACATCATAAAACTTTAAACCGCCCCGTGTGTCCCTTTTTGGGTTTGGGTTTACACCGGTTTATTGTGATGGGGTACGGTACGCGGGGCCCCAATTAAAACTGTGTGCTTCGGGATTCCTGCTGTTCCCCACGTTTTCTCCCAAACACGGGGGGAAAAAGCCCGGGCCCCCCATAGACATCATGGACATGTCACTTATTTTTCCCTATGCATACAAAAACATTGTAAATTTTAAAGCCCTTGGGGGGGGGGGGGGGCATGTAATCCAAAAGTTTTCTATGAGAACTTTTTTTAAACCGCAATTACGCCATGTGAAAATACCCTTTGACATTAAAAAAAAAAAACCTGAAGACAAATATATTTTAAATAATTTTTTTATACTTTTCTTTTTCAGGGTTGCGTTTGATTTTAGGGTGCTGGGAGCCCAGAAATAAGGCTTTGTTCACCTTTCGGGAAACCATGGGGGGGCATTTCGTGGCGTATTTGCGCATCAATACGCCCGACATGCGCGCCACAATTACTTTTAATTCTTTGTTCTCACAAGAGCTATGAATTCCCTCTTTTCTTCTCCCGTGCGTACAATACACATTAAAAAGTACCCGGGGGGGAGAAGTGACGTCACTTCTTCGCGGCTCTGATAGGGGGAGGTGAATGGACCCGGCCCCCCGTGCTTGGAAGTACCCGGGTGAACAGCAGTACTTTTTCCAAAACACATTTTTTTTACTGCCCTAAGGGTATGTTAAAACAGCGCATGGGGCACGGACCTGTGCGCAAAAGTATAACCCCTGCGTTTAAAATACGTGCTCCCAGCGTTTTTAAATTTCGCAGGCTCCACCCCCTCCCATCCATTTTCACTTTTCCCCCCCAAAAAAGTGGCAGCCTTATTTTTTTATGGGTCGGGTTCTATGTGCAGGGAAAACAGCAGCTAATCCTAGCCCTCACCCTCTAGATTTTTACCGTAATTGTGGGGCGAACTTTGGCGCATTACAGCACAGTTAGGCCCCAAAAAAAATAAATAAATACGCTGATGTATGTTTCACATAACATAATGTTGTCCGTAACTTTGGCAGGTTTTGCACTTCATTACACCCAAGTAAACAGAGCCAACAATATGGTAACTCATAGCTGTCCACTGAGAGCAACTATAACCTGTTCTTAGGAGAATAAATATTAGTGGGAGCTTCAGAGGGACGCAGCTGGCCACAGTTTTTTTCTCTCTGTAAAAACACAGCCGCAGTTCATTTGCGTAAAAAAACGCCGTGTAACCCGCCCTTCTAGCAAAACGTAACACAGGCCCGGGACCCGGATGTTTTCGGGATCTACAAACGCCTCTGGCTGTGCTGTTACCACCCGACATAGACTGCTGTGAGGAGATCCAACCGTCCAGTAAAAGCTGAAGGAAAGCACATCCCTTATTCAGCCTTTCCTCCAAAGCTGTTTACAATAGATTTGAAAGGTGGTGTGTGGTTTTGTGCCAAAAGAGGTGTTTCATGTAAAATTCAGGGGGTGTGGCCCACTCAAACCATCAAGGGGTAAGCTGAAGACATTTCCAAAAGTGGCAAGTATATTTAAACCCATCATTGTATCTGTATAAAGTCTTTTAATATTCTATGCAGTTACATCTGAAGCTATTAATATCTTACTAAAATCTTTAACTTCAGGGGGTTTCAGCCAGCTTTCCACAGACCCTTCATTGTTGCAGAAATGTTACATTCTTCCCCAGCCTACGACAGCTTTTTCTCTATGTGTCATTCCTAAATGCAGTTTTTAGCATTCTATTCATGAACTATTGTTTAAGATTGGTTTTGATATAATTCTTGTGTTTGGGGAGTAAATTATATGGTTGAAATACTCCTATCCATATAATTATGTTCTTTTCTTTTGGTAAGATATAAATCTATCTATCTATGTTGAGTATACGATGCGCTTTATTCACATGCATCATCCCAAAAGTGGGGGGAAAAATAAAAAAAAGGCAAGGTCCAGACTTAAATTTTAAATATTGTAGAGATAAGTTTTTAAAATTGTGAACTTCCCCAATTGTCTCCTTTTCATACATCCTGGTTGGCCACAACATCACATAGTCCCCCTTTGCCTTGCGTTTTTTATACAATGTCTTTCTCAGCTTGTAATTCTCGGTAGAGAAATTTTCTCAGCCAGTTTTCAGTTATCATTCCTAACTGTGGTTCAATATTTCTAATTCTCTTTCCAAACCAATTCCACAAACATTTTTAATATTAAGATGTAGAGTTCAAAGGAGGGAATTTCTCAATGATAGTGTCACTGCAACACGTTTCTTTCCGCGGAGCACAGGCGCTGCAGGTGTTAAAATCCCTCTAGCCGTTGACACACACAGTGAGAAGGCCGGGCTGATGAGCACAGATTGACCAGCTCGGATTCAATCAGGTCAGAGGGTGTGTCGCACATGTCAATAGAAGGGCCCAGGAGGGCCCACCAATCGGCTGCTGGGGCATTGTCTGGGCGCCTCATTTAAACTGCTCAGCAGAACCGTAACGTAAAGCTCCTGGGCCTGAGACACAGAATGAATTAGGGCCCCCCAGTTACCTATAGTGGCTGTACAATACTGGTGCCTTCTTAATGGCGAAGGGCTTTTGGGCACCCTTAGCTGCCAGACCCGTAGCGACTGCTACCGTCAGCACCTCCACCCTCCCCTATAGCCTATGCCCCTGCTGCTCAGTGTTGTCAGCCTTTGCCTGTGAAAGGTTACCCCCCTGCGTAATCCCCTTGTTTTTCCTTGTGTGTTTGTTTACTCTGGCTTACCTGACTTCGGCTTGCTTCATGACCACGTTCCTCGTCACTCAGGAATCTGATACCACATTACCGCCGTGTTTTTGACCCTTGGTAGTCATGAGTTTTTTCTTCTGGTTTCCAATTCCTTGCTTTTGCGTTCCTGACCGCGTTACCGACCGACCCGGACTGTTTTGACTCTGCTTTCCCCCGAACAGCCCCGCACTTAGTAGCATAGGAGCTTGTTCGTCCAGTTGGGTCTGCCACCTAAGGGCAGCACGCCAAGTAGGCAGGGAGAGTGGGCTGGGTGTCCGTCGGGCCCACTGCACCTCCTCTGACGTGACAGATGAGGCAGAATGGCCTCACTGGTCTGTTCCTATTCCCATTAAACTTTCCCAGTATTTGTGAATGCACACTTCTGTACATACTAAGAATTTTTGAATCTTGGTAAAAAATCTTTTTAAGACTAAATTTTGTGCAGAACGAAGTAAACTTGATCCCTGAAAAACAGTGGAATTTTGGAGGAAAGGGAAAAAGTCAAAAAACCTTTTTTTTGCTCAATGATTGCAACTGTTACACCTGAGAGTTTAACCCAATTAGATTTAATACCTGCAAAAGCAGAGCTTGTTTGATGAGCTCCCTACAAAGCTTCCAACATTTGTCTTCTTTTTCAATGTATGTCTATTATGAGCATTTTTCCTCTTGAATACTTGCGTAACCAATACTTGAGGACATATTAGATGAAACTGACGCCTACCATCCCCTTTCTGGTTGTTACTTCTGCCTCCATTTATAAATCCTATTATTCGGACATCCGAGAAGATCCCATTGAATTTATTTTAATTAACCACTTCGACTTGTTTTCTCCCATTTTGATGACAATTTCCACTCTTTCCAAAATATGGCCCCAAGATCAGATAATAAACAAATTTTACCAAGCTGTTTTTCAACATCAACACTTTCTTATTCAACCATGTCATAAAGAGTTTTGTGAAGTTTAAATCAAACAATCAATTGCATAAGTGATACGAGAACCAGGGTACATGACTCCTCTCGTTTCGTACAAAAAGTATCTCCAAATCTATATGAAGGGAATATTTGAATTCTTAACCCACGTGGAATTAATCATTTACATAAATAGGTTGATATATAAAACTGGTTCCAACCAAATCTTATTTTATGATGAAAGTAGATTTTTTAAGGCTTTGTTCTTTAATTTGCTTACTGTGGATATATCTGATTCCACAGTGTCCCAGTACCACCAAAAATCCCTGTGCCACCTACTGGGTCAATGCCAAGTTTTTGCTGGCTTACTTCGAAGAGGATGGGAAATGTTTATGGGATGATTGTATATTCTATACTATTATTATTGTTGATATTGTTGTTGTGTATAACCATCCAGGGTGTTAGTGTTCCACAGAACTTTCTATACATGATTTAGATACTTTTTGTCTTGTTGATATTGTTTTTTTTTTAAATAAAAATTCCCAAAAAATTACGGGTTTAGGTTTTGATATATCTTGGTGTAACAAATATAAGAAACATTATTAGTGATTTTAGTATATTACAATATCTATTTAAAGGCTATTTTCGCATAATAATAAAAAAAACATCGTTCGCTATCGTTGTTTGAAGTCATTTAATATTCTATGCGCTACTTTTGAGCTGTTAAAAGGGTTTTGCTACCAAAGTAAAATTGACTTGGGAAAGCTGCAAATTACCCATTCAAATTATTATAAATTCTGTACGTTTTTTGTTTTAGAGCTACCTTCCTTTAGTGATACATTGTTTACAGCTTCGTCTCCAGGATGCGACCCATGATGAGAGCTCCCTCAGCTCTGGCCAGACATGCTCAGAACAGAATTCCCTCTCCTCTTCAGGCAGCTACAGAGTGTTCAAATCCATGTGCTGTTTTATTCTACTTCTGTACTGCTTAGTAATTAGTCAAATAGGTGCAAATTATTAAAAAGAAGTCTCAATAACTTAAGTCATTGATAAAGAAAAAATATCGACAGGTTTGCTCCTGCAATAGATTTGAACCTAGGACCCTTGTGCGTGAGGCAAAAACTTTACATCTGAGCTACATAGTAGCAACTCGCAGCTGTATATATAAATAGACCTTTCTTTGACTAGAGAGAGGAAGGACCTGGTGGATTGTTATCGCTGCTGGTCCCAACATGTATGCAATTCAGATAAATCCCACACAACTCCACCCTTCTGACACACAGATTTGAAGAACTGGAATGTAGGAGGCATTAATGAGATCGTGGACAAAACCCTTTAATATCTACTTAAAATCCTCTATTCTCAAGACTATCAGCCAGACTTCCACAGACCGCTTGCATTGTTGTAGAATTTGTACATTTTCCCCAAGCCCATGACAGCTTTTCTCTATGAGTCAGTCTATACTGCAATTTTAGAATTATATTACATCACTAGACTTTAGCACAGAAGATCCTCATTGATACAAAAGAATATTAATTATCTAATCTTACTCATGTCCCCATTTTTCTTCCCTTATTATGTTAGTAAATAAAACATTTCTGTTTCACTCCATTTTGGTTACATAACTAAGTTCCCCATGACAGTTTATTGTACTTATGAGAAATGTTAGGATATCTCATCCACAGTTACAGGACTTGTCCTCATGTGAATATTTATATCTGCTGCAAAGGAATGCATTGACATCAAAGCTTTAACCCTTTTAATGCTGACTCTTGGCATTGAGTGTGGAACATTCCAGGGCACCGTGGCGTTAAGCAAGTTTAATACCCATCCAGGTACAGCTCAGTAATACAAACTGGCAGCTAATGAACAATATGACCTACTGACACCCTTATTGTTACGTGAGGCAGAAGGAGGGTTGGATAAGTTTGTCAGGCTCTGTAAATTCCTTTACCCAGCTAGGACACTGTTACTAAACAATAAGCAATATTTTCAGACGTCATATGGGATGTTTCCAAGCAGCCCTACACGAGCTGAGAGCTTAGGGTTCTGGTACAGACGTAGAGTGGACAGAGAGTAGTAATACTGACGAAAGCAACTAGCACACAAACGTACCAGGGAATTCTGGGTACACAGATGGTGGTTAAAAATTGTTTGGAGTGAAAATATGCCAGACGCACAAGCATCCTTCACTGTGACAGGGTACAATGTACTTTAGTGCAACGTGATGGATGTTACAACATATGTTGTAAAAATTACAAGAAATAATGTAATAATTTGGAGATTTGAGGCAAATAATTACAAAACACTGCCATACATTACAGACGTGCGTACATTGCTGTTCCCCAAGCTAAATATATATGGATGGGTGATTCCACAGAGCAAAGAAATGTACTCATTAATCACAAACCCTTACTGAGTTCTATGCGAAATGTTTTCACTTGGGATAATTTACCACATTTCACAAGCCTGCTGAAATTATTTGAAATTGTAATCATTTTGCTAGTCTTCTACTGCTTGGAGGATTTGCCTGAAGACTCCTTTTTGTTAGGAGGATCTTTTAATGTTGAGCTGATTCTAGGATGTTCCACTTTTTGGGCCTCTACTGAACGGGGTATAACTAGAAATGGTGGGGCCCCATAGCAAACTTTTCAATGTCACCCCTCCTTCTCCCCCTCAGTAAAAACTAAATAAATAAATTATCACCTGTTCCGTCAAGACACATCCCGCACACGCCAGTCACATCTCGCTCACGCCAGTCACACGCCATTCACACACTGGACACACACTAGACACATCCCGCACAGGCCACACACACGCCTGTCACATCCCGCACATGTCACATACACGCCTGTCACATCCCGCACACTGCAGTCACACGCCTGTCACATCCCGCACATACTGGTCACACACTAGACACCTCCCGCACACATCGGTCACACGCCAGTCACACCCCGCACCTGCCACATACACGCTAGTCACATCCTCCCGCACACGCCACTCACATACGCCTATTTTTAACATCCCGCACACGCCACTCACAACGCAGTCACATCCACAAAAAAAAAAAAAACCCCCAAAAAAAAAAACATGACCACATACTACGCCATCACATCCACATGTCACATAAAAAAAAAACAACGCTAGTCACATCCCGAACATGCCACTCACACGCCAGTCACATACTGAACATGCCACTCACACGCCAGTCACATCCCGCACACACTGGACACACACTAGACACGCTACTCACACGCCAGTCACATCCCGCACATGCCACTCACACGCCAGTCACATCCTCGCCACACACCGGACACGCACTAGACACAATCCCGCACACACACTGCCACTCAACATAAGCTTGTCACTTCCCCGCACATGTCACTCACACGCCTGTCACATCCCGCACATGCCACATACACGCTAGTCACATCCCGCACACGCCACTCACACGCCAGTCACATCCCGCACATGCCACTCACACGCCAGTCACATCCCGCACACATGCTGATATTTCTGGGATAATCTGCATTGCCTTCATTGTCCCCAGAGGAAAAATGAAGTATTGCAAAGTTCTCTTTAACATCAACGAGCTTGGTGTGTAACACATGGACATGTGTGGTCCTCCAGAGGTAGAGATGCTCTTTGTACCTAATCTCCATTCTGGCTAATAGATGATGCTGAATCATCCTTGGACTGACTCACAAAGCAGCAGGGGGAAAACCCTGTGTATGGTGGGCTCTGGGAACGGAAGGTGTGGAATGTTTTTCAGGGCGAAAGGCAGAGAAAGAGAGGCATAAAGCAATAGGCAGAATTCAAGTCATGTACTGTAGCTGTAGGGTGGGCCCTGAGAATCAACTCCATTGGTGGGCTCCAAAAATTTACTCCAACGGATGGCTCTAAGAATCAGCTCCACTGGTGGGCTCCAGGCACTCCAGACCAACACTGTGCTGAATGGAGGATCTACTTCTATTAATTAACAATTCCCTAATAGATTAATGAAAGAAGACAGCCCTTTCAAAGGACACTTCCTCCAAAAACAGGACTGCCAGCAGTAAATATAAGCTACTGGGTTTTCTATGATTTTAAAGAAACCTGTATGTTTTTTTGCTTCTTCATGCTGTCCAAACGATGAGCGGGATAAACGAGCCACAGGTTTCCTTGTGTTTTACCCTGAAACACTAAAGTGTTTGGGGTTAAAACATGCACTGAGCAAGTTAAGGAAAGAAAGGGGACGGCTGGAGAGTTCAATCTGTGCCGTCTTTCAGCCAAAATGAAATATAATGGCTAGATGCAATGAGCTCCTCATTAGCACTTTACGCTATAGTAAAAGTTCAATTTTATTTCAACCTATAAAACCTTATAGTGGAAATCCAAGAAAAAATGTGTGAATTGAAATTGTGTTCCGTGCACTGCCTAATTCTATTGTAGTAGACAGATAGAGGATTGTGACCTTAATTGAGACTATCTATGAACCAAAATTTCCCTTTTAACAACTACTGTACATGTTGGACCAATGTAAAACTTCCTTTTTGGCCCATAAAAACCCAAATCGGGTTTTTGGGCCAGGGGCGTAACTACCGGGGGCAGACTAGCAACTCCCCTCGGGCCCTTGCGTTGGGGGGCCCGCCCCCGGGCAGCTGCTACCCCGTCCGCTACCCGGCCCCGCCGCCCGGCCCCCCCGGCAGTAACTTAATAGTTCACTGCGAGGTGCAAGCGGGGGGGGGCCCCGGGCGCATGCTCCCTCTGAAGGGCCCGGCCCTCCGTCGTTCCACCTGCTACTTCCCCCCCGGGGCCCTCTGTGACAGGTGGGCGCGCACTGTGACCGTCCTTTCCCCACCCCTCCCCCGTAGGGGGTGGGGGGTTTGGGGGGGGGGGGGGGGGGGGGGGGGGGGAAAAATTTTTTACCTGTAATGTTTACCCCCCAATGATAATTTTAATTCCCCCGAAAAAAAAAGGCCCCCCCAACCCCCAAACCCCCTCCCAAAAACGAAAATTTTTAATTTTTAAAGGGGTGGGGGGGAACCCCCAATGCCCGTGTAAACCCTTAAAACCCAACCCCCAAACCCCTTTAAAACCCCTAAACCCTTTTATACCTTAATCTTGCTGTTATTTCCCCAACCCACTTATTCAACCCTTTTTGTATAACCCCCTAAGGCCCTGTTTTTAAACCCCCCAAATTTTTCCCCCCCAATGTGGGTTTCCCCCCCCCCTGCGTAATTTTAATCGTATTTTAAGCCCTTTTAAACCCCTTCCCCTTTTATACCCCAAAAAGTGCTTTACCCCTTGTTTTTACCCCCAAGTATTTATTTTGCCGTTTTCCCCCTTTTTCTTAAACACCCCAACCCCGTTTTTCCCCCGGTTTTTACCAAAAATCTGCCCGTTTTCCCCCTAAACCCTGTTACCCCCTTTTTGGCCTGGGAATCCCCCCCAAAGGGTCTGTTAAAATAATTTGATCCCCTTTTTGTGGTTATCCCCAAGGATTTTAATCCAAATTTTTTCCCCAAGGGGTTTGTACCCCCAACCTGCTTATAACCCCAAAATTTTTATTAAGTCTGCCTGCCTGAATAGCCCTATAGCCCCTGTGAAGCTTGTCTGCCTATATAGCCCCAGCAGGTGCTGGAAAAGTCAGGATTCTAAGATATTTGTGTCTAAATCTGCAGGGACAAGTGGTCGGGAGATGTCATCATGATGGTGGACTGGAACGGATGCAGAACAAAGGGGAAAGTCAACGACTCTTCAGAGAAACGTCACCTGTGAGTCACAAGATGTAACTACACTGTAATCACATAGTCTGTGTACACTGATATCTACCACTATATGGTCACTGTATGGTAGTAATATACATTCTACAGAGCCTGTGTAAACTAGTATATACCACTATATGGTCACTATATGGTGGTATTATTGGTCTTTGTGTACTGATCATTAATAGTGTAGGGGTATTATTCAGTCACTTTGTGGTCATGTTCTGGCAGTATAATCAGGTTCCTATGTAATAGTGTTATTGGTAATGTTGGTCTTGGTATAGTGGGATTTGGTTGGTAGCCGTATGATGGGGATATGTATGGTGAGTTATTTGCCCCTTGTATTATCGACCTCTAACAGCATCTCCTGGTATATGTTCGTGGTCTGGGATGTGGGCAAGGGAGGGGTAGGGGGCCCCATCCAAAAGTTTGCTTTGGGGTCCTGGCTTCTCTAGTTACGCCCCTGGGTTTAGCTATTTTTTTTACACTGCATTGGAAGAATTACAGTTGAGCTCTGATTGGTTGCTTTTAAACAGTTTTAATAATTGAGTCCTATTATGGGTTGGAGATTATGTTAAGCTCATAGTGGACACAATTCAAAATGTTCTTTTTGCCTCAAGGGCTATAAAGTCAAGGGCTAACCATGCTTCATAATCAAAGAGAGTTACTGCCTGTAGAACTGAAGTGCTAAGCCCAAATCAGTAAAGATTCTCTATACCCTAATGCCCTTTAACATCACTGACTACCATTCATATATATAATGAATATCAGTGCATCTGCAATATGCACCAAAGACAAAGAGTGTGATTGCTGGAGAGAGGTGTGATCTGATTGTACCCTCAAATGTTTCTCCGCACACCCCAGCTTCTTTAGGGCTAAAATGGGTCATCTCCCAGCCCAACTTTATCTGACAGGTTCCACCCTGTATGCAAACAAAGCTTCTCAGAGTAAAACACCTTACTGAGACATCCAAAATTGTGGTCAGGCTTGGACAGGCAGAGAGTACAAGAGTCTTGTGCAGTTATGTACAGTCAATTTAGGTTGGGCCATAAATATCCCCTCCACTGGTGGGCCCCAGGCACCTTAGTCTGACACTGCTTGCAGTTATTTCATGTTGCCTATGGTTTGGGCAGCATGAACGAGCTCATAGATTGGGGTTATCCAGCTTATATTTTTATTTGTTTTTTTAGCTTAGTTGGGCCCATTTAAAATAAAAGAAACATACATCACCACTCACTTTTGTTTTAGCGTTGCGCCATCCTCACCAGCCGCTGGTCTTCTGTTTACTCCTTTCTTCTTCCAGATGGTCATGTCACTGCTGCAGTGGCTGATTGGCTGTGAGGCAAAAACTTTACCTTTGAGCTACATTGTAGCTACTCACAGCTCTATGTATAAATAGACCTTTCTTTGACTAGAGAGAGGAAAGGCCTGGTGATGTCATTCTGCTGGGTCACATGATATGCAATTCAAACAAATCACACACACCCCCTTCTAAGCAGACAGAGCTAAGGAGCTGGATGCAAGAGGTATGAAATGAGATTCTGGAAAAACCCCTTTAATTTTCCATGTGATGGTGCTGCTAAGTTTTTCTGTATATATTATACATTATATAATAATTACAAAAGCGGGAGTCCTATTTACAATTTATCTAAATTAAGCCTATCCTGGTTACAACCCATAGTAATAGAAACCGTAAATCCCAGAAAACTAGAGGTCAACAGGTTTCCCCCTTTCCCCTTTTTCCCCATATAGCTTCTGAAAAGGGAAGTAGTATGACCCTCCAAAAGTTCCTTCTACCTTGTTTTATAGCATTGCAGAAAATGACCTGCACAGGTTCACACCTTCTATTCAGAAGTGCAATGAGACCAGTCTGAACTGAGGCATCTTCTCTCCATGGGCCCCCTAGCAGATGCATAGGTTTTGTCTATAACACAAACCCCTGACTTGACAAACCCGTCAGCTAGACAATAGGGGATCCAAAAAAAATATGAAATCAAATTTAATTAAATTCCTGATATTTTTTCGACAAAAGGTGGGTCATAACAAATGACATCTAAATTAAACTTTTTCCCAGAAGAATATAGGGGCCCTACCTTGAACATGTATATTTATTTCCCTATGAACTCAAATTTATTGTACTGCATATTACATTTTATTTCCTTGTATAATCACAGTTGGCTAGGTTAAGTTTAATATTACATATAGGCTCCTCTGGGAGGACATTTTATTGCAAAGTGTATATTGAAGACTAGAATAGAATAAAATATATTGCATATTTAAGACAAGAAAACTAGGAATTAGAAAAGTATTATTATTAGAGATGGGCGAATTTCCCGAAATTCGTTTTTCACTTTCCGCCAATTTTTCTGGGGAAAAAAAACCCTTCTTTGGGAATTTAATTGGGCAGAATCACGCAAAAAAAAACGGCTATTTCCAGCTGCACAAAGCCTGCAGGTCTGTAGAACGTTGTGCCAGTTTAAAATATCAGAGGGAGCTTGTTTGGTCTTCTTTAAAAATTTTTGGGGTTTAGTATGAAAACCGCCATGATTTGCCGCCGCTCTTAGAATCGTTTCATTTAAAAAATTTTTCCCTGGTCACTTAAGAAGGCAAAACTACCAAAAAACTGAAGCGGGAAAGTTGCCTTATAAAGGGCCCTGCCAGAGAAAGCTGGAAAAAAACAAGCTGAGGGCTCAGGGGGCAAAAAAAGTTTTGGAGGTGAAAAGGCGGCAGCCCAGCAGCATGAGGCAACAGTGGCACAAAGACAATTTTGAAGGGGCAAAAACAGGAATATTTACAGAGTTCACAATGAAAGTGTGGAGGCAAAGGCAGCAGCAGCAAGAGGTCAACAGTGGCCCCAAAGACAAGTGTGGGAGGCACGGCATCAGCCACAGCACAGCATGAGGGCAGACGTGGGACAAAAGACACATGTTAGGTCACGGCAAACAGCCACAGCACAGAAAAGGCAGAAAAAGGCACAATGACACAGTTTTTGTAGGTCACGGCAAACAGCACAAAGAGGGCAGGGAGTGGCAAAAATGACAATTTTTTGGAGGGGCAAAAACAGGAGTAAACCACAGAGTGGGGCAATGACACAGTGGTAGGTCACGGGAGCAGCCAAAAGCAGCAGCATGAGGGTCAACATGGGACAATGACCCAGTGTGGGGGTCACGGGAGCAACCACAGCA
>JAODAL010069691.1:0-16238 GCA_025379985.1 Phyllomedusa bahiana
AATCGTTAAGGGCCCTTTTCTCTGTTCATACAGTGGGTCCACATTGCAGGGGGAAAATTTCCAACGGGTGGAAACATGGGCATATCAGAGTGTGTTGGGGGAGGCCGTTCTGCCGCTGCAACTCGAGGAGGGTGTTCCTGGCTTTGAACGAATGGATAAAGTGCATGCACAGTTTCCTGGCCATTTTCAGAATGTTCTGAAGATCGGTGGAAGACTTCAGGAACCTTTTCACAACCAGATTGAACAAGTGCGCCATGCACTCGGTGCAGTGCGGACACCATGTTCCTCCCATTGTCCGTCACCATGGTTCCAATTTGCAGTCGGCGCAGAGTAAGCCACACATCGATTTCTTGCTGCATAAACGCGGAGCAGTTCCTCCCCTTGTGTGACTTCGTTCGCCAAGGCAAGCCAGGTGTGAACTGCTTGACACCGCTGTGCCCTACACATGTTGGTATGATGAGCAGTACTTGTGGGGGCTGAGATGGTGGTGGTGGTGGAGCAGAAGAGGCGGACATTGGCGCAGGAGCAGCAGTTTGACAAGTGGAAAGGGAGAAAGCGGCGTCTCCTGTCCAAGTTGTTGGTGTGCCTGGGCTGGAAGCACAATAACCCAGTGGGCCGTAAAGGACATGTACTGGCCCTGAACCGGTTTAGAGCTCCAGACGTCCGCACTGCCGTGCACGTTGTAACTACCCGATAAGCTTAAGGACTGGCCCACCTTCTGTTCTACATATTTATGAAGTGCTGGTACTGCCTTTTTGGAAAAGAAATTACGGCTCCGAACTCTCCATCTCGGTTCGGCACAAGCCATTAGTTCTCTGAATGGTGCAGAGTCCACCTTTTTTTTTTGAAAGGGAGGGACTGCAGTACCAACAACTTGGACAGAAGCACGGTCAGCTGCTGCACCTTAGGATGGATGGACGAAATACTGTTTTTCTCTTTGCAATCGCCCCGCTGAACGACTGCTGGCGCCAGAGTAGCGAGGAGAAGTAGCATCTGGACCGGGAGATGATGTCAAAGAGAAACAGCTCCCTTCTGCAGAGGTGGTGGAGCCTTGACTGGCTGCCACGGCATGCGTGTCACTGGTTGCTGCTGCTGTTGTTGCTGCGGCGGCAGGATGGACCACCACATCTGAGCCACGTTTCTCCCAGGCCACCGGATGGTGACGCTGCATGTGTTGACGCAGGGCCGTGGTGCCAACGTTAGCTCCCTGGCCACGCTTCACTTTCTGCTTACAGATTCTACATATACCCATATTCGGCTCCTCCGGTGTCTTAGCAAAGAACTGCCACACCGCCGAGTATCGGATTTTACCGCCAACGCTCCGCACTGAGTGACTACTGCCGCCGCTGCCTCGCTGAGCCCCTGTGCCGCTACTTTCTTGGACCTGCGAAGCGGGTTTTTTACCCCGTGGCCGCTTGGCTCCCGACCTCACACTGCTGCTATCCTGCTGACTCATGGCCACATGACCCACTTGCTGGCTGCGCCGCTGCCTGACGCGCAAGCTGACGCCCTCTTCTCCTGACGATGATGAAGCCCTTGCCTCACCCGGCTCCCAAGTGCGGTCGGCTACATCATCATCTATTTGTGTTTCATCATCACTGCTGTCCTCATCACCGGTCTTGGCATGCAGAGGCTGACCCCTCACAACATGACCTCCCATGCCACTCTCAACATCTATACTTTGCCGCCTACTGCAAGAAGCAGGGGATATTGGCCCCATTTCTTCGCTGCCAAGTAGCTGCTGACTGCCCTCCTCAAATTGTTCATCCTCGCTATATAGTGGCGCTGAGCCCAGACCACATAGTAGATCTCTGGCTGAGGGAACCGAATGGGACAGAGGCGGGTTGAGGACAGGTGAGGGCCACTGACCCGCTCCCGGGCCATGCCAACTAAGGGTTGTGTCTGACGTTCCCACCGACTCTTGGCTGGGGTTGTCAGATGTCATCTGGGAGGAAGTGGATGACCTAGTCAACCAATCAAGAACCATTGGGTTGCTAGTCAGTACACAGCCGCTAGATGACAGCGGCAGTTGTGGCCTCACCGAGTGACCCCTGCTGCGACGTCCCCTTGCTGTGCTGCGACCTGCTCCAGGAATGTTTGTGCCTCTGCCACTCGCAGGTGAAGAGCCTGCCACCTCTCTGTCTGACATACTGTTTGTTCTAAAATGTACAGACACTGTTGATGAAGATATCTGGATATGATAAATACACACCCTGTATTTGATGCCAAATGAACCCACTAAGAAGCTTGAGTAACCCTTGGATATAAATTGCGCTCCACAAATGGGCAGGAAAAAATGACTTGTATGTGCCGTTTAAAAACTCTGTGTATTTTACTGAATATAAAAGCACAAATAGGCTTAATTAACATTCGGATATGAATTATGCTACAGAATTTCTTCTGTGGCGGTGAAAAACAAAGTTTCTTTTACTGAGTACAACTGCAGAACAACGTTTTAATTTTAACCAGGGATGTAAATTGCGCAAAAGAATTGAGCAACCACAAACTAGTAGCTTTGTAGCGTGTTACAATTGTGTGTTTTCTACCCCACACAACAAGAGATAAAATTGTAATTAACCTTCACTTGTGCATTTATGCTACAGGAAAAAAGTATATATTTTGGCGTTAAAATGAGGGTTTTTCTTGGGTCAGCACACCAGCAAAACAACGCTTAATTAACCCCTGATGAAAATTGCGCAAAAGAATTGAGCAACTACAAACTATTAGCTTTGTGTGGTGTTAAAATTGCGTGTTTTCTACGCCACACAACAAGAGATAAAATTGAAATTTAAACCCTTCGTTTTGTGAATTATGCTACGGGGAAAAATGTATATATTTTGGCGTTGAAAATGACGGTTTCTTGGGGTCAGCACACCAGCAAAAAAAAACGCTTAATTAATCCCTGGATGTAAATTGCGCAATAGAATTGAGCACCAAAAATAAGGGTGGTATTTGTATTGTAAAAACGCTGTTTCTTTAAATGAATACAACGGAATGGTTAGATCCCATTTGGGAAATATTGAATGTATATGCAGCTGCAGTGGACGCACGCGGGATTTCAGACCCAAACCCCAAAAAATCAGAATGAAATTAAGAGAACAGTCTCTGAGACAACTGAGACACCCCACAAAAATCGCTGTATAAAAATCAGTTCTTCAGTGAAGGAGCAAACACAATCAGCCGCGGCAGCACCTTCCCTGATCAGTATAGTGAGAGGAGTGTGAGCTCCCGGCGTCGCGCCCGGACTTATATAGTGCGGTGACGTCACAGAATCCCGCCGGTCTCTGATTGGCTTCATCTCTGCACATGTCATGCAGGCTATGCCCTTCTTTCCCCCCAGAGTGCTTTGCCCCATGTAGCGCCATGTGCTCGCAGCCATTTTATCAATCAAAAGCACACTTCGTTCACCGAAGTACCCCAAACTTCGAACTTCGTTCCAGAACCGAAGTTTTCCTGAAATTCTAAACGAATTCCACTTCGTTAGAATCGATTCGCCCATCTCTAGTGATAGCACATTCCAGAGAAATGTTGCAGCATGAACAAAGTTCTAGAGAGAGGACTGGGAAGTTCGGACTAATGACGATGTTAGTCTTTGATCACTGGCAAGATATAGTATTCTATAGGGAATGAGCACGGAAAGCAACTTATAAGGGGTCAAGGAGAGAAAGAAGAGATAGTACTAAGGTCAGAAATTAGCAGCACAGGATGGGACAAGAAATGTTTTATTTTTAGTAGTGGGGTCATGACATCGTGTTTTACCCCTTTCCAATGCATAACGTAACTTATATATCATGCAGTTGGCATGGGAGTATGGAGCAGGCTCAAAGGCTAGGTCTGCTCATTACCAGGTAGCTGTCATATGTTAACCTGCTAAGACAACTCTGATTCTGGCTGTTAAACCACTTACATGCCACAATAGATGTGACCCTGGCATCTTAATGATTATAAAATGTGACTGTGCTTTTTGTACCTCTTGATCAACCCCCTAAAAAATGTTATCTTGGGTAGCTGACTAGTTGTCATGGCAGCAGGGGGCCTACTGAAGGGTAGAATAGGAGAGACATTTTAGAACACTATTCTGCACTACCATTGTGATTCAGAATATTGAATAAGTGATTGGCTCACTAATAGTCAAATACCCTAGGGGGACTAAAAGTACAAGACAAAAAAAAAAAGTTTTAAAAATAAAAAAAACATATTAAACATTAACAACATCCCCTTTTTAACATTTTGCAATAAAAAAAATCTGAAAAAGTCTGATCTATTAAAATATGGTATAATTTCTCCCACATTGTGAACACCATTGAAAAAAATAACCCAATGCCCAAACTTTCAACAAGTGGAATAAAAAGTTATTAAAACATTGTATGTATCCCAATATGGTGCTAATAAAAACTATACTTTAGCTTAAGTTATTGGCCTCAGAAAATGATGCTGTAGTGCAAACTATAAAAATAAAAAAAATTATAAAAGTTGTAATGGAAATTCAAACCCACATGTAGATCTGATGGAAAGAGCTAATAAAGTTAGAATCATAGCAAAGGTAGAAGACCATATTAAGTGAATTTCTATCCTTCTGTTTGGCAAAATCAGTCATTTTTATTTAAAGGTCTAGGGAGGAGGCTAAAATAGAAACTGAGATAATGAATAAATATGTTCATTTGTGCAGAAGTCTGTTCATTAGAAGGAAATGTTCCTATAAATTTGACAAAATTTGGTCTTGATTGACTGAGTTGAAGGCTATGTCTCTAGGATACGTAAGAAGTCAATATCTTTTCTCTTAATTTGGTTGGATGGAGGGGACACAACAGTGTAAATGGTTATTTTCTTTTTGCCAAGTATAAGTTTTATTTCATGCAAATATAAATAAAGTTTTTAATCCCTTAACCACCGTCATATTAGTATGTCATGGCAGTGTTAAGGGAGTATGGAGTATGGAGTGGGCTCACTCACTAGGCACCTCCCGTACACGCCACTCAAACGCTAGACAAATCCCGCACACGCCGGTCACACGCTAGACACATCCTATACATGCTAGTCACGCGCTAGGCACACTCCGTACACACTGGTCCCATGCTAGACACATCCTGCACATGCCAATCACATGCTAGAGACATTCCATATATGCCAGTCATACGCTAGACATATCCCGCACACGACGGTCACACGCTAGACACATCCCATACATGCCAGTCACATGCTAGACACGTTCCGTACATACCACTCAAACGCTAGACACATCCCGTACATGCCAGTCACACGCTAGACACATCCCATACATGCCAGTCACATGCTAGACACATTCCTTACACACCGATCCCATGCTAGACACATCCCGCACATGCCATTCCATAAAAGCGAAACCTCCACAAAAATTGCGTAAATGCATTTTATTTCATGTTCCATCCCACATCATTTAGGGTTTCCTAGTCCATTATATAATATGGTCAATGGTACCATTAGAAAGTACATCTTGTTCCACAAAAAACAAGCTCTCATATGTTTATATAGGCAGAAAAATAAAAAAAAAGTTATATCCTTGGGAGGTAGGGAGGAAAAAAACAAAAATCCAAAAATTGGCCAGTCCTTAAGGAGTGAATAGGATGCTTGGCAATTTTATACAGACAGGCATAATATACTGCACCAAATAAGTATTACAGTATATTATTAAGTGATTAAACCATTGCATGTTTAAGTCATCTATAAGGACTAAAAAAAAGTAAAAAAATATATAATAAAAAATCCCAAGAAAAACAAAGCTCTCATTAACCTTTCATTTTCCCCCTATTTATGGACAAAGTTTAGTCAAATTATTTTGATCACTTCCTATTTTCGAAATTGGCAACATGTAGCTCATGAAGCTCGTGAAGAAAGTTACATGTGGTGAGCTGGCCTGGTGGGTCTATAAGGTGTGTGATAGACTGTCTGCACACATTTCCTCAATGCCATCATACGGAAAAAGGTAGATTTTATTAGAGTTGCAAAAAAGGATAACAAGGGTGTCAATGTTTCTGCAAGTGCTTCGTTTGTGAACTGTTCGCATGCTGCTGTGATGAAAGTGTATCGTGAGCGGATAAATGGCATCATTGTAAAAAAGCATCATAGAAACTCTGGAGCACTCATGCTATTGTTGTGAGAGTGGAACGTCGCTACAAAGGTGCTACCCGATGTGGAAACCAGACATATGTCTAAAACAACGGTTTACAGAACCCTACTGCATATGGGGCTCTGAAGAATAAGGATAGTTACTGCACCTCACTAACAAATTTGGATTATCAGAAAGGACTTCAGTTTTGATGGAAATATCATACCTGTACCTCCGCTGATTAGTAAAGGGTTGGGTCAATGAGTCATGTGTTTTTCTCCATCTAATGGATGGACGTTGGTGTGTCAGGCAAGAAAAATCTGAAAAAAACCACTCATCTATGTGGAAGACACGCTCAACCAATTTGACTCCATCCACACATACATGCTTCCATCAAGACATTGCGACATGTCACACAAACTAGAAATGTCCAACATTAGTTGGAATAGCGTGACCAAGACTTCCAAGTACTATCCTAGCCCTCTAATTCCCCAGACTTAAAGGGGTTGTATCACTATAGGTTTTCAGCCTACCTCAGTGTGTCTGGCACCATAGGATTTTTGAATTCAGGGGCGTGCTTCTTGTCTGCCCCTTTCTCCTCCCCTTTCTCCCTCCCCTCAGCACACAGACAGCTCTCCTCCTGCAGACACTTCTATACAGCAGGAGGAGGGCGAGGGGGTTTGCTGCCAGAGTTAACCCTGTGTGTGCCTGCCTAGGTCTGCTGCCCGCTGCTCACTGCTGGATCAACTGCACTGTGCTGCTGCTGTGGCTGAGCTCTTGCTGCTCCTCTCCACAGAGTCAGGAGACAGCAGGGAGAGGGCTGATCTATGAGTGGTTATGGAGCCAGAGGTCTGTGAAGCTGTGTATGCTAATAGCAGAGCAGGAGGGGATGTAAAGGTTCCTATACCCACCCCCTGCTTAGCATACAAATCTCCATGGACATCTCAAGCAACAACAAACAAACACTGTTCTGTGCTGTCCTCCCATCAGAACAGGCACAGGGCAGCTGTGAAGTGTGTTACTATAATCACGATGTGTCACTAATACAGCAGAGCAGGTAGGGATATGAACCGTTAACATGCCCCCCGATCTGTTCTATTAGTATAGTCAAAGCTCCACAGACACATCATGATTATAGTAACACACTTCACTGCTGTCACATCGTACTGACCACAGATTAGCCTCACCTCTGCTCTTCTCAATCTATGTAGAGAGCAGGAGGGAGCAGGCACACACAGGGTTAATCCAGGCAGCACAGCTACACAGACACAGAAGTCGAGCCCTCCCCCTCCCTCCCCTACAGAAGCATCACAAGTGGCCTCATACTGTGCAGGAGGGGCTCTTTGCTCTGACCTGCATTGAGAAGCTAATGAAGTCACCAGCACTGGCAGCCAGTAAAGAGAAAAATCAACAGGTCGGTGGCTATAGTGATTTGAGGAGCTGATGCACTCCTACTACCAGGGATAACTCAAAATCAGTAGGGCATTTGTAATGAACATATATTGCAAAGCGGCTTGTTTTTTAAAGATCTTTTAATTAAAACCCAATCATTGTAGCGAGACAACCCCTTTAAGCACAGTTGATCATCTGTGGGACCACCTTGATTGTAGTGTTCGCTCTATGGATCCTACAACACAAACCCATGGTGGTCATTATAATGTGACTTGACTAATCGAGTCAAAATTGTTATGGGTCAAAAAATGTTTTTTAACTAAAAACCTCATGCATAGTTTTATGAATTTTACTTATCAGCTATAGATCAATATATCAACTTGTAGCATGTCCATGTCTTTTGTTCTATGCATTAGGTTATCCTAATTGCATGATACATCATGTGATGTTATTTTGTTATATTAAGGACATTTTACACATATTGAAGGTAAGCTTGTTTGTTTAATAAAATGTTACTTGTATAAATGGAACTATGACCCTTTTAGACCAGAAAAATATGTGAAGTTTTAGGCTGTGTAAAACATAAAGGAATTGGACAGGATATGAACCTTACAGCTGCTAGGCTGTTGAACACATTTACCTAAATTATAAATTCCCTTTAGAACAGTGTTGATGACTCAAATCTAAATAGTGTCCTTCTGGATCCCTGAGTATAATCCAGCCTCAGCAATTCATTGTCCATCTGTAACTAAATTGATTTTGGAAGGAAATCTGACATTCTGTTTTATCAGACCTGTCCCAAAGTATGGCTCAAAGGCACATTTTTGTTCAATAATTTATACACACATATTCACAAATGTGCAAATCTGTGCTGATACAGAATTTTTTTTAAATTGTAATTATTAATTTTAACTACAAAAATAAAATAAAAACTAAATAAAATAAAGCAAACAAAATGATGTATGTACAATGCTGTGAAAAAGTATTTGCTCCCTTATTAATTTCTTTTGTGTTTGCTAAGCTGTGAAATGTAAATGTTTTAGATAATCCAATTGTATTGTGAGACAAACATATAGTGCGACGTTTCCATGATCATTTCATTTATTAAAGACAATGATTTATATGTAATCTGTATTACCCCTGTGAAAAAGTCATTGGTCTTCTAACTCTAATAGATGATTCTGTCACTCTCAGCAATCAGATATGTGCTGTGGAGGAATTTTGGATCACTCTTCTTTGCAGAATTGTTTTAATTTGGCTACACTGAAGAGTTTTTGAGTATGAACTACCATTTAGGTCTGTCCACAGCAATTGAATGGGACTCATGTCAGAACATAAGTTGGCTACTCCAAAATCTTTTTTTTTCTTCTAAACAATTCAATTCATTGTGTGCTTCAAATGCATGTCCTGCTGCATAACCATACTGCACTTGAGCTGAAAGCCAAGAACTGATGGGCAGACATTCTTCAGGTTTTTCAGATAAAATGCAGAATTCATGGTTCCAAAAATTATAACAATTAATTAAGTTACTGTAGAAGCACGTTTAATTGTTGATATGATGTTCATATGTTACAATGTGGTGTTAGCTTCATGCCAAATGTAACGGGATTCATGTTTTCCCAAAAAAATCACCTTTGACTCAGTAGTCCACAGGATATTATCCCAAAAGTCTTAGGGTTCATCTAAAAAATTTTTGCTAAATGTGAGGCAAGCCTTTCTTTTTTTGGTCAGCAGTGGTTTGTGCCTTACAACTATCCCATGGATGGCATTTTGCCCGTTTTTTTCTTATTGTAAAATTGTGTAGATTAACCTTTACTAAGGTAAGTGAGGTTGGCAGTTCTTTAAATGTTCGTCTAGGTTCACCATTGTTCCAGTTTTACACCATGGAGACTCAAAGCCTTAACAATGTCTTTTTATCACTGGTAGATTTCAGTGACTTGGTTTTACATCTGTATTTGAGTTTCTTTAGAACATGACATCATGTGCTGCTTTTCGGGACCTTCAGCTTGCTTCACATTACCACAAAGATTTTATTTAAGATGTTTGGATTCAACAGGTCTGGCAGGAATCATGACTAGATTTGACTAGTAAAATTAGACTAATGAAATTGTCAATTGAATTTAGTTAACTAGTTAATTTAATAGATATATGTGCAAGTATGTTTTCACAATGGAAATTAAAAAAACCAGAATCTTTTAATGGGTTTAATCATTACATGCTTTTGCAGACTTGAGCTGTTTCTATCTGTTAGGGTATGTTCACACAGCATTTTTCAGATCCTTTTTGGATCCACTTTTTTGGACCCAAAATGGACCCAAAAAACACATCTAACAATGTGCAGTGTGATTTACATTAGTTTCAATGTAAAACACGCATCGTCGGTCAGATGACTAATCGTCGATGCGTGTTTAATTGCGTCTATTCGATGCATTTTTCGGATCCGTTTAAAGAATTGTCATGTCATTTCCACTTGCGTCTTATGCAAGTGAAATCCCCATAGGAAACAATGGAGTGCATTTTTGGAGCCTGAAAAGCGGAACACACTTTTGGGTACATGTTGGGTACGTTTTGGATGTGCTTTTTTGCATCCGAAAAACACATTGGATAAAAATTTGAATGTATGTGATTTGAAAGAAAACGCATTGAAAAACGGATCCAAAAAACGCATCCAAAGATGCATGCAAAATGTATCCAAACATGCATTTGCAGATGCGTTTTTGGATACATTTTTTGGATACAGTTTTCAATGCGTTTTTCATGTAATGAAAAACGGATCCAAAAACAGATCCAAAACGCCTTGTGAACATATCCTTACAGCTTCAAATCCAGGGGTGAGTCTCTTCTCCAAGTAGGAGTGCCTCTCCTGCCAGGAGGCGTCTCTCCTCACTGAAGAGTGGTGAAATCATCATTCTGTGTTAGCAGTAGAAGGGAGTGTGTGCCACAGGTCTGCAGCCCTCCTGCATGCTTCTCATGTCTGCAAAGCTGTCAGCTCCAGGCTCCACAGGCTCCTTGTAACCAGAACCCCTGAATTGATGTAAACAGAACCCCTACATTGCTATAAGCAGTCATACATACAGCCTGAACTGATGAAACAAATGTGAGAAAGGCACGCTGCTCCCCTCCCTCCTCTGTTATTAGGCAGGAGGTAGAGCAGACTATATAAGGCTGTGTTATATGGGGGGAGTACAGCGTATAAGGCTGTGTTATATAAGGGGAGAGTGAATCTAGCCTATTTGCCCAGATCCTTTACATAGAACTAACACTGGAGAGCCATCACATAGAGAGAAGCTGAGACAGCCTTCATTGTGCACACACAGCCCTGCAGGCAGCCAATCACAGCACAGGGGGCATTTCTCATCCAGGAGGCATGTCCGAACAGGTTGAATGAAATGTCAGCCAGCCAATCACAGAAAAGGGGGGCGTGTCATGACCAGCTGCTGCAGAAATAACTATAGGTGCACAGTTTAGCTCAGATCTGCTATAGTAAGTGACTTAGGTAAACCCCTTTAATTTCTTACATTATCTTTGTCTAATATTAATAGTAGCTTGATGATACATATGTGGTAACATAAGGTAGATGAAAGTGGAGAGTGATGATGTTGCAAGTCCCAGGTATCAAGCAGGCATAGAACACCTGGGTAGTTGGTTTATGTGGATACCAAGCCTATTGGTGTCAGATTGCTGGAAGGTGTAGAGCACTGGTACAGAAGGAACCACAGAGACTCCCAGCTAGGGATCTTGTAGGCTTTACTTACAGCAAAACTTTGCAGGTGATATTTCTTTCTTAGTTCACTCTACAGATAGGCAATGTACTAGAGGTTTATCACTTTTCACTCACAATTACAATTGTTCTTCAGAAATTACATAACTTTGTCTCTGGGGCCTTACTCAAACTTCTCTCATCAGCCTGCAAGGCAGTGGTCATGTCTAAGAGTTATTAACTACACCTTGGTATGCTCTATTTTTTTAGGCCTCCTCTTTCTCTTTCTTTCTTTCTCTCTTCCTCTCCCCCATGACAGTTCCACAGTCTGCCCTTCTTTTCTCTCTTTCTGCTTTTCTCTCTGTCCCATACACATGTTTCCTGCTTGCTCTCCTTTCTTCTTCTCATCCCTGTGAGCTAATGGTCTGCCTGCTAGCCTGTTCCACCTCCCCACTGGCTAATGGGTAGGTGGTCCCTGTTGCTGATTACCATTAATAGGATTCTTCAATTTATAACAACAACAACTGAACTAGAACTGGAGTAGGATTTCCTTTATAAGGACCTGCAGCCGATCCATTTTCTTTACACTTCTAGGCTACTGGCCTTCCCTACTCTGTAGTACTTACAGTACCCATGCCCTTATTAAATTTGCTATGTCATTTTACCCTATTATACACATTACATTGTACACATTACAATACTGTTTGTAGGGGTTGTCCCACCACCTACAATAAATTTGCAAAAGCAGAAGAAATTTGGCAGGGGATAAATATTTTCTTCATAGCACCATAGTAATAAAACACTGGTAAACATTATATAAAGGACAAGCTACAGTATCTTAAAGAAGCAGACATTTGTCACGTGTACAAAGATTTCATCATATTAATGATAAAATAATAGTTTGGCAGATGTTCTGCATACCCCCGGACGAAGCGCACTGCGAAACGCGCGTTGGGGCGCATGATCCTTTCCCTTCCATCCACCCAAGTTTGGCTGCTTATTCTCAAGTTACGTCTTCTATATCCAGGTCAAGTATATGTTATCTAATGCCTATTACTGGTTATATTTATATTACTATACTATTTGATCTATATGTTTACCTGGATGTTTGATCTCTATACTTTGGATGGATTAGGTTCTGTATCATGCTTTTGTGTAGCTCCATTACCCATTTTTTAATTTATATTTTATTACTTTTTTTCATGATTCTCTAAATAAAGTATACAATTTTATAATTATTTGATTTGAGATTCCTTTTTCTTTGATTGGTGTTGTGTCTTAGTATAGGTTTCTCTGGTTTATGTTGTTGTTGCCCTATTAACTCTGTAGGTATTTGATGTTCTGCATAGAAAAACGTTTATTAAAATAACCAAAATATTTTGATATAGGAAATATGTAGGGAGAATGAAAAGGGGCATCTACATTACTGTGGACGAGCCACAAGTTATTTTGTTACCACTGAGTGTTTTAATGCCCTTTTTTTAAAGGAGAAGCAGCGGAGCGTAACAGTGTGCTTTTTTCCATTACAGCCAGGTATTTTAATGTTGTGATGGCTGCACAGTTCTATCAATAGGCAAAGAAGTGGCAGTTGAGGTTTAACACTGATGAATGCAAGGTTATGCACATGGGGAGGAAAAATTCATTCAGATCAAACAGAAAAACTCTCAGTAAAAGTGACATGGAGAAGGACTTGGGAATTTAAGTGGACAATAAACTTAATTGTAGCTGCCAGTGTCAGGCAGCAGCTGCCAAGGCCAAAAGGATCATAAAGCTCTCCACAGCGCTGCACCCCCATACATCTCCTCCCTCATCTCTGTCTACCACCCTACCCGGGCTCTCCGCTCTGCTACTGATCTAAGATTACATACTTCACTCATCCGAACCTCCCATGCCCGTCTCCAAAATTTTGCACGTATTGCACCAGTTCTCTGGAACATGTTACCCCATGTGATCAGGCACACTCACAACCCTCACAGTTTTAGGTGCGCTCTGAAAACTCATCTTCTTAGACAAGCCTACCAAGATCCCTAACTGTCAATCAATAGCTGTAATTTGCCGTCTTCCAATAAGAGACTGTCTAAAACTCTTCCATACCTTTTTAAATTTTTATCTTTCTGAACATGGAGCGAAATGCAGGTGGTAAGCGAGCAAAGACGGGTGTAGGACATGGAGGTAGAGGTACAAGAGAAGGTGCTCCTTCCAGTGCTGGCGACAACATGCAAGCCAGCGGATCGTCGGTTGCCGGACATCAGGCCTGTCATTGATGGGTCGATGCCCTGTGAATCTCAGTAGTGAACAGCGTCGCCAATCTGTTCTTCAGTGGTTAATTCAACCTGCATCCAGCAGTCTTATCTCCTCGTCCTCCCAGTCACGGCCACAAATCTGTGGGTCAGACAGGTTTAAGGGTCATACTGCGGTCCAGGACATGTATAGTCAATGTCCAGTTCAACAAAAAATTCAAAGACTCCTTTTTCCCGCACTTTTTAATCTGTGGGTCAGACAGGTTTAAGTGTCATGCTGCGTTCCAGGATAGGGATAGTTAATGTCCAGTTCAAGTAAAATGATGGTTCAAGCAGGGGCGTTGCTAGGGTCCTAAAACATCCGGGGCTCGGGCCCTTTGTGTTTTTCAGGGTAGGGCTGGGTTCACACGACATTTTTCACGCCTCATTGTGAACTGTGGATGTTTTTTTACAGGAAAAACCTTGTGTTCCTGTCACTAATTTTCTGCACATCCCACACAGATCCCGTCCATCTCCCCAGCAGTCACTGTACAGTAAAAATCACCAATGACAAATTTACTTTTTCAGAACTTCTCACCTTCATATGACAATACCCCTAAACAGTCACCAAAACATCCACCGATACATGGAGCAAATCTACCAGACAAGTGATTGTTACTAAAAACACTCCTACAAAACCAAGACCCAAAACTATTACTACATAAGGATCAAATAATCCTGCCAGACCCCACATGTGACTATCAGCTGTACACAGGCTCTGAAGACATATACCACTGCCATATAGTGACCATATAGTGGTAGTTACTAGTTGTATGTAGACGCTCTGCAGACATATAAGTGATTACACTGCAGTTACATTTAGTGACTCACAGGAGACGTCTTTTCTGATCAGCGTCGTTCACCCTTCCTTCTCTTTCTCATCCGGTTCACACCCTTCATGCTGATGCTCCCCGGCAATACTCGTCCCTGAGGATTTGGACACAAATATCTTAGAATCCTCACATTTCCAGCAACTCCTTAATTATAGGTATAGCAGTCCCCTCAGTTAGGTATATAGGGGCACTGAAGCAGTATATGGGGGCACTGAGGCAGTATATGGGGCCACAGGCAGTATATGGGGGCACTGAGGCAGTATATAGGGGCCACAAGAAGGTATATAGGGGCACTGTGGCAGAATATAGGGGCACTGAGGCAGTATATGGGGGCCACAGGCAGGGATATGGGGGCCACAGGCAGGGATATGGGGGCCACAGGCAGTATATGGGGGGCACAGTCCGGCATTATAGGGGCACAGGCAGCATATGGGGGCCACAGGCAGGGATATTGGGGCCACAGGCAGTATATGGGGGGCACAGGCAGCATATGGGGGCCACAGGCAGGCATTATAGGGGCACAGGCAGGGATATGGGGGCCACAGGCAGTATATGGGGGCCACAGGCAGTAATATGGGGGCCACAGGCAGGGATATGGGGGCCACAGGCAGGCATTATAGGGGCACAGGCAGTATATGGGGGCCACAGGCAGGGATATGGGGGCCACAGGCAGTAATATGGGGGGCCACAGGCAGGCATTATAGGGGCACAGGCAGCATATGAGGGCCACAGGCAGTATATGGGGGCCACAGGCATTAATGTGGGGGCCACAGGCAGTATAGGGGGCCACAGGCAGTATATGGGGGCCACAGGCAGGAATATGGGGGCCACAGGCAGGCATTATAGGGGCACAGGCAGTATATGGGGGCACTGAGGCAGGTAAACGCTTTAAAAATAACAACATTCATACTCACCTTAACTCCCCCGGCGAGCGCGCTCTGTCCTCTTCAGCCCGCGCTCCTCCGGCAGCTCCTCGGGCGCACGGCCTATGACGCGCTGTGCGCCCGAGGAGAGGCAGCGTCACGATGACATCACATCATCGCGACGCTGCCGGCTGAGGCGCACGGGGGCGCGGCGGGTCCTCAGCGCTGTGAGGATCCGGCGGCCCCGCAGTGTCGGACCCAGAGTCGGTCCGACACTGTCAGCGGAGCAGGGAGCGCTCGCTCTCTGCTCCGCAGAAGCCCGCAGCTGCATGTGCGTCCAGCGGACGCACATGCAGCTGAAGGGCCAGTCAGTGCTCCAAGCCCACGGCAGCGTCCTGGAGCCCGGGAGACTCGGGGCACAGGGAGTTTTATTCGGGGCCCGAGCCCCGAATAAACAGCCTAGCGACGCCCCTGGGTTCAAGTAATACTGCCTTCTGGCACTTTTTAATATGTGGGTCATGCAGGTTTAAGGGTCATGCTGTGGTACAAGACAGGGATAGTGAATAGTCTGTAACTTTTTTTTCTGTGTCTTTTATCACCTTTTTGTGGTGCCCAAGTTGTTTTACGTATACAGTTTTATGTTGTGGATGTTAATTCCAGCTTCTCTAGCCCTGTTTGGGTGTAAGAATGAAGGTGTTGTTCCTCTCCCATAGACTTCAATGTCATCGGCGACCATAATAATAGTTCCCTGTGAGTTTTCATTACTGAACAGTGTCACCAATCTGTTCTTCAGTGGTTATCTAATCTAGTTGAACCGGAACCTCCATATTCCCCATTACCATGTTCTTGCTTCCACCAATGGTACTGCTGCCTTATCTTGTCGAACCGGAACTTCGCTGTTCCCCATTGCCATGTTCCGCTGCCCCAAGGGGTGCCGTCCATCTAGTCCAGGGTGTAGAGACAAAAGTTCAAGTTTTTGGGGGCCCCGGTGAAAAAAATGAAAGGGGCTCCCCTTAACAGGGTCCGTCATCATCTATAACCATTTCAGGGGCCCCCTAAGCCCAAAACAAATGGGGCCCCCCCCAC
>JAODAL010069692.1:0-16237 GCA_025379985.1 Phyllomedusa bahiana
CACATCCCAGCAGACGCGCACAACATCCCCCCTGCTCATTCTGAATCTCATTTGCTGGCCGCCAAAATTACGGGAAAGCGCCAAAAAAGGTGCACTAATAGATGATGCACAGATTTTAACCTTAATTATCGCATGATCAAAAATTTCGATCCCCAAAAAAACCTTGCCGATTTCAACTTTGTCGAAAAAAAACCCACAACACTAGTAATAAAAGTAACTCTTACTCTGAAAATTAAAAAAATGGCAAGTCATCCTGCAACAATTATATTGGCCTTACAGTGGCACAAAACCGACCATTTTGTAAAAAGAAAAAAGGTTTTATTGTGCAAAAGTAGTAAGCATAACAAAAACTATATAAATTGCTGTATTTTTATCATTTAACTTCTGCTAAAAATTAATAAATGATATTCAATACATTAAGTGTACCCCAAATCATTCCTACCAAAGAAAAAAAAAAAAAAACTTATCCCAAAAAATACAAGGCCCTCATATACAGAACTACTTAAAAGAAAATTAAAAGACAAAAAGGCTTAATGAGTCTAGGACATAGAGGCCATTTCTAAATATTTTTTAAAAGCGTGTACAATGCGCCAAAAGTATGACGTTTTTTCTACAGGGGTCATAGTTTTGGCGCATTGTATTCCTAACGACCTCACCCTCAGGTAAACCACTTTTAACTTGTCTCCCTGTTTCAGCAGTAATGCGATATTTTTGCATCCCAGTTAAAAATTGTAGAATCATAGGTTGTGATGCGCCATGCCACCAAAAAACCCAAAATTTAGGGGCAATAAAAAGTGGGGGGGGCCCCGCATAATGCACCTATTTTGGATGCACCTGTTATACACGAGAGAACAGGGCTGCAACATTTTTTGGGGCTGAAGGCCCCCAGAATACGGCGCCCCCCGACTACATGTCACCCTAAATGTTATTGGTCTTTAAGGCCCCAAATAGTCCAGTCCTTAAGGGGTTTAAAATTTCTTCTCATAAAGCTTAGTTTAATTTATCCATACAAAAAGGTTTTGCATTGATGACTATGTAAATGTTATGCAGTTTCTATTTACACATTTAGAAATGCAGCTGGCATCTAAAGACGTGTGAAACTTTTCAACGAGATTGTGTAACTAGCAGATGGACTTTTTCTGCTCATGAAACTTGTCGACATATATAAAGTTGGCAGATTCGTGACTTATTATGCACTTAAATTTAAGTTAAAATTTTTTACTCATTATGTGAATAAAGTTGTCAATGGCAGAATACAAATCCCTTGCAACATGTGCAAATTTACTAAAAAGTGAAAGTTACAGTAACTTACAATTTGTACTAGAACACTTAGTAATGAAAGTTCACTTAGTGGAGAAGTACAAATGATATGTTGCATGAAATTATGGGGATTAATATTGCCTTTACTTTGCTGTGGAACTAAAGTTATGGACTATGCACTGGTATCTCTGCAACTAAAACAAAATCCACTTTCAAAGTGAACCATATCATAATAATGACAATTGTACTGGTAAAAAAAAAATAATCAATAGAAGCCAACTTTATTAGAAAAGCTTGTTACAATTAGATAAATATTTTACATTTATAATAACAATCACATATCAAACATCATACAAATTGTTCAATATGAATAATAACTAGTGCAACATCTTCAATGAAAGGGGTTATCCAGTTTACATGCCCCCCATTCCTTGAGTTGTCATATAAATGTTAGGCAATTTTCAAGTGGTTTCATAAAGAAAAAAACTGCACAAGTGTTGGTACTTTCAATCAGCTGATTGGCAGAAGGCCTGGGAGTCACGGCCGTGTTTACAGTTTATGCTACTGAGATTACATTTGCCCAACTTTAGTGACTTTTACTGGGTTCATATGTCTCGCTTAGACTGTGTCTTTACTATGGTTCTCTGAAATTGTGTTAAAAATGCTTTGGTTCTGCAGCAATTTTGGAAAACCATGACAATAACCATGATCTGACCATGATGGATGATGTATGTATATATACATGTATTGTCCACAAACCATACAGATATAACACTTGTAATAAATCGCATCATACACACATAACGGTACATTATAAATGCATGCAATGTCTATATATAACTCTGTAGAATACAGATCTGCCACTTAAACAGTGTGTGACTGCTGTAGTAAATCAGTGACTTCAGCAGTCATGTGTTGTTCCATTGGCATCACTTCTGAGGAAATGAACGGTTGCTGATCGATGATGTTAATGGAACAATCCACTGACGGCTGCAGCGGTCATAAACCATTCAGAGGGATGGGTAGTAAACAGAGACCTGAGATACAGACATATGGATCAGCAGTCAATGCAAAGGTGAGTACAATCTTTTGTTTATTTCCTGCATATGGAACTTTTTGTTGTTGCTAATGGTGACATTACTTTAAATTCTCATCACAGCATTGTCTATCAGGCAGACCACGCTGATGGAAATGGCTACGAATGGTCTGACGTGACACTTGGGTGCCTCTCACTTCACTGCCTGCAGTTGTGTGGCAGTCATCATCAAGTCCCACAGGACATTATTTACAATGATCTGTCATCAGTTTGTGATGTAGCCAAAGGACGTCCACTTCTTTGCCTTTCTGTGACTCTTCTAGTCTCTCTGTATCTTTGTTGAAACCTGCTGATGACACTTTGTGAGATTCTAAACCCAGTGGCCACTTCCTTATGAGAGCATCCTGCTTGAAGCCTCACAATGGTGAGGTACTGTTGATCACTTGTAAGATGTTGTCTTGGTCTCATGATGTCAAAATGCGAACAGTAAGATGAGGAGGACTGTTTGGAGGGGTGTCAAAGTATGTGGCAGAGCGACCTCATACAGTCGCATGTTTCTGCCACTAGATGAAGCAAAGCAGGATACCTGCAAGCAACACGCCACTAAAGTTACCTGGCCTTGGTGGGTTAGGAGCCAGACATATATGTTGTCAGCCGCAGTAAGCAGTTAACAGCTGTGCATAGTTAGTTTGGCTGTTCTGGGTCAGCTCTTATCGGGAGTGGGCAATGTGTTGGGTGGGTGTCTACTCCCCGTGTTTCAGGGCAGGTTTTTCGCAAGTCCCTGGAGACCTATAAAAGAATGGGGCTACAGTTCATTTAGGGGTGTGGTTTTGCTGCCTGAAGATTGGAGCAACGCTGAGCCATGGAAGAGCTCATGGAAGAGGAAAGCCTGTACAGTACGGTGGCTGTACTAATGTGTTTTGCTGATGCTGGACATTAGGTACAGACCATGTAAAGAGAGGGACTGTGTATGTGTTTAGTCAGTGGCCAGATGGCTGAGGAGTTTATTTATGTTATGTTCTGTTCCTATACAAAGCTGGTTGAGGCCAGTGTGAAACAGAAGCCGGTGTCGAAGAGCCATATGTTGCTGTGTCAACCGTTATACCAAAGCACAGCGTTCCGCGAGCTGAATACTCCCTGGGACGGTCCAAGATGGCAGTCGAAAGTGAGTGAGTTCTCATATATACATACACACACACAGTTGAAACTAGAAGTTTACATACTAAATAAAAAGACACATGTGCATGTTTTTCTCACTATCTGATATGAAGTCAGAATAAACCTTACCCGTTTTTGGTCAATTATGATCACCAAAATTATTTATATTTGGCAAATACCAGAGATAATTTTTAAGGCTTTTTTATTACTTTATGCAAAGTCAAAAGTTTAAATACACTAGAAGTACTATCCTTTAAACAATTTGTGACAGCCCATGTGATGATGTCAAGTCTTTGGAAGCTTCTGAGGTTTATTCGCAACATCTGAGTTAATTAGAGACATACCTGTGGATGTATTTTAATCCACCAGAAACACACTGCTTTTGTGTGTAACATCATAGGAAAGTCAGCCAAGATATCAGGAAGAGAATTGTGGACTTGAACAAGTCTGGATCATCTTGGGTGCAATTCCCAGATACCTAAAGGTGCCCCGTTCATCTGTGCAAACAATTATACGCAAGCACAAACAAGATGGGAATGTCTAACCATCATAATGTTCAGGAAGGAGGTGGCTTCTGTGTCTCTGAGATAAACGTGCTTTGGTCTGACATGTGCATGTCAACCCAAGAACAAAAACACCAAGAACAATATATATATTGTCTGGGTGACCACAAACTTTTGAACAGTGTAATATATATATATATATATATATATATATAATATATATATAATATATATATATATCCGTTCAAAAGTTGTGTCACCCAGACATATATATAATGTTCTAGTGTTCTCGATATATATATATATTAATATATATAATATATATATATATATATAAAATATATATATATATATATAAAAATTATATATTACCGTTCAAAAGTCACCCAGACAATTTTGTGTTTTCCCAGAAAACTCATACTTTTATTTGAAATAATTTTCTACTTCAAACTTTGATGTCGTCAAATTCGTTAGTTTGCTGAGGTATTCTGGAGGCATTTCACCCCATGCTTCCAGAAGTCCCTCGCACAAGCTGGATTGGGTTGGTGGGCACTTTTTGCGTACCAGACGGTCAAGCTGCTCCCATAACAGCTTAATGGGTTGAGATCTGGTGACTGCGCTGGCCACTCCATTACAGATAGAATACCAGCTGACAGCTTCTTCCCTAAATAGATCTGGCATAATTTGGAGGTGTGCTTTGGGCCATTGTCCTGTTGCAGGATGAAATTGGCTCCAATCAAGCGCTGTCCACAGGATATGGCATGGCTTGCAAAATGGAGTGATAGCCTTCCTTATTCAAAATCCCTTTTACCTTGTACAAATCTCCCACTTTACCAGCACCAAAGCAACCCCAGACCATCACATTACCTCCACCATGCTTGACAGATGATGTCAGGCACTCTTCCAGCATCTTTTCAGTTTTTCTGCTGTCACAAATGTTCTTCTGGGTGATCCAAACACCTCAAACTTCGATTCATCGGTCCATAACACTTTTTTCCAATCTTCCTCTGTCCATGGTCTGTGTTCTTTAGCCCATATTAATAGTTTCCTTTTATTAGCCAGTCTCAGGCTTTTTCTTTGCCACTCTGCCCTGAAGGCCAGCATCCCGGAGTCACCCCTTCACTGTAGACATTGACACTGGCGTTTTGCGGGTACTATTTAATGAAGCTGCCATTGAGGACCTGTGAGGAGTCGATTTCTCAAACTAGAGACTTTAATGTACTTGTCTTTTTGCTCAGTTGTGCAGCAGAGCCTCCCACTTCTTTTTATACTCTGGTTAGAGCCTGTTTGTGCTCTCCTCTGAAGTGAGTAGCACACACTGTTGTAGGAAATCTTCATTTTCTTGGCAATTTCTCACATGGAATAGCCTTCATCTCTCAGCACAAGAATAGACTGTAGAGTTTCACATGAAAGTTTTCTTTTTCTGGCCATTTTGCGAGTTTAATCAAACCAACAAATGTAATGCTTCAGATTCTCAACTAGCTCAAAGGAAGGTCAGTTTTATAGCTCCTTTAATTAGCAAAACTGTTTTCAGCTGTGCTAGCATACTTGCACAAGGGTTTTCAAGGGTGTTCAAAATATCCAATAGCTTTCTTACACAGTTTAGCAAACACAATGTACTATTAGAACACTAGAGTGTTGGTTGTTGGAAATGGGCCTCTATACACCTATGTAGATATTGCATTAACAACCAGATGTTAGTAGCTAGAATGGTCATTTACCACATTAACACGTATAGAGTACATTTCTGATTCATGTAATATTACCTTCATTAAAAAAAACTGTGGTTTTCCTTCAAAAATAAGGAAATTTCTAAGTGGTCCCCAAATTTTGAACGGTAGTGCATATATATATATATATATATAATATATTATATTATATATATAAATGTACTGCTCAAATAAAGAGAACACTAAAATACCACATCCTAGATCTCAGTGATTGAAATATTCCAGTTGCAAATTTTTTATTCACTAAATAATGGAATGTGTTGAGTAGTGATGAGCGATTTAATCGAGAAAAGTTGAAACCAATGTGATTTTCACGTTTTCCTAGATTTCGATTCGAACTGATCTTTTCCCTTAAAATCGTATTAACAATTGTGATTGCAGATTCAGATCGCACCATTTTTGCAGCTTCCTATACTTTTGGCGGCCAGCCAATCAGCGTAGAGCACAGAGGGGGGTCAAGAACATCACCAGTGGGGGATGGTGAAGGGATCTCATTGGCTGCTAAAATCACATGACCCTGTTTTATCTATGTCGAAACTTCCTGCTTGTCGCCATTAGCTTCCAGATTGTGAACAGAATGGATCGCTGTCTCTCTGCTCAGCTTTTTAAAAGCTGGCAGACACCATTTCCCAGTTTTTTCACCACAGAAAGGCTGCTAGATTGATTAGTTAGGTTAGGGTACAGCAAGATTAGGGAATTCTAGACATTATTAGTAGAGATCTTGATACACCTGCATTGCCCTAAACTTCCTTGCCTCGGTTTCTGGGGGGGGGGGGGGTGTATGGTTCTGTGGGCAGCCTCTGCATCAGACACAGCTATATTAATCTCTGATAAGAATTCACTGTTCTATAGAGTTTTATTCTGGAAAATGTCATTCCTTGGCCACAATGTCTGCGATGCAGTGTAATGTGGACAGCCAGTATACATGACACTTAGAAAATCTGCCCTAAACAGAAATAGCATTGATACACAGCTTTTGGGTAGAAAACTTCATTCTGTTCCCTCTATTTGCATGCTGCAGTCTTGGGAGGGACAGCCGATGTAAAAGACCCCGTTCTTCCATAAGACCCAATTTCCAAGATATTTCATAAACAAATCCTGTTTCTAATCCTTAATGCTTGTCGTATAAGACCACATTGCTTAGCTATTCTGAAGAAAAAGTCAATTGCTAGTCCTACTTGGCAGTTCTGAATTACAAGGACTGAAGGAATAACACTGTTGATTGGTTGTCAGAGTTGTTCCACAACACGTAATGTCATAGATAATCCATAGAAAAATTTCTATTTCTACTCATGGTTGTCAGTTGTCGGCAAAGACCACATTTCTTAGATAATCCGTAGAAAAAAATTCTATTTCTACTCCTGGTTGTCATTTGTTTGAAAAGACCACATTTCACAGATATTCTGTAGAAAAAAAATTATATTTGTACTCCTGGTGTGGTTGTCAGTTTTTGGAAAAGATCACATTTATTAGACATTCCGTAGAAAAAAATTCTATTTGTACTCCTGGTTGTCATTTGTCAGAAAACACCACATTTCTTAGATAATCCATAGAAAAAAATTCTATTTGTACTCCTGGTTGTCATTTGTAGGAAAAGACCACATTTCAGAGATATTCCGTAGAAAAAAATTATGTTTGTACTCCTGCTGTGGGTGTCAGTTGTCAGAAAAGACCACATTTCTTAGATAATCCATAGAAAAAAATTCTATTTCTACTCCTGGTTGTCATTTGTGGGAAAAGACCATATTTATTAGATATTCCTTAGAAAAAATTTCTATTTCTACTCCTGGTTGTCATTTGTGGGAAAAAAACACATTTCAGAGCTATACCGTAGAATTTTTTTTTATTTCTACTCCTGGTTCCCATTTGTCAGAAAAGACCACATTTCTTAGATAATCCGTAGAAAAAAATTCTATTTGTACTCCTGGTTGTCATTTGTGGGAAAAGACCACATTTCAGAGACATACAGTAGAAAAAAATTCGATTTGTACTCCTGGTTGTCATTTGTGGGAAAAGACCACATTTATTAGATATTTTGTAGAAAATGTGGATAATCCATGTTCTGCAGAGCTCTTTGATGACACAATGCGGTTGAGGTCAGAAAGCATTTCAAAAGATCAAGAGGTCAAAGAGGTTAATTTTGTCTGCTCTGACGCCCAATCACTGATGCCGTCAGAGGAGATGGAAGCTGGTCAGTCAGCAGAAATCCTGAGTGGTCAGCAACGCCTTGCAGTGCCTGTGGCTTCTAGCCCGCAGCTTCAGGATGTAGACTGTCAGGACGAGGAAGTCACCTGTGATGATGATGTTGAAAATGACATTGCGGATCTAACATGGTCTTTTCAGCAGCATTTGCTTGCAAGTGTCTTTTCAGTTGAGGGGGAGGAAGATGATGGGGTAGTGTCAGTGCAGTTACGGCCTCAGAAAGGGAGAGGGCGGTCGCACATGTCCGTTGACATTAATCTGCCAGCCATGATCAGTGGTGGCAGAAGAAACACTGCTACTAGATTTTCACCGTCGAAGAGGTCCAGGACCTTTGAAGTCTTGGCTTTTTTTGATCAAGCCTCAGATTCACCGACCGACGTTATGTGCCAGATTTGCCGTCAACGCGTCAGTAGAGGGAAGAATCTAAAGAGTTTTACCACCACGAACATGAATAGGCACATGCGTCTAAAGCATGAATTGATGTGGGGGAATCACTTGGAGGAAAAAGGCCACACAGTTCCTGGGCTTCCAACCACTGTGACATCCTCTGTGTCCTCCTCCTTCCAAGACCGAGCGGTCCTCTGCTGCCCATGTTCCGGAGCGGCAGGAGCAAGCACCAGCCCCAGTGCCAGACATAGTCGCCCGATTACCACCACCACCATCAGAGACAAAGCCAACCCCTTCTCCTTCCACCAGTTTGACCTGCACACCGTACAGCGGCCAGTCCAGCAGCCAGCCTTCTGTGTACCAGGTGTGAGAGCATAAGAAATGCTTTCACCCCAACCATCCCAAAGCCAAAAGCCTGAATGTCGGCATTGCCAGGCCAGGCTCTTGGCATTGGAAATGTTGCCTTTCCGCCTGGTGGACATAGATGGGTTCTGCCACATCATGGCCCCTGAATGTCCCCGATACCAGATGCTGAGCAAGCATTTCTTTTCCCAAAAAGCCAACCCTGCCCTCGCCAGCCACGTGTCAGAAAAAAATCTCCAGCACGTTGGTTGCATCTCTGTCCGGCAAAGTCCATCTGACCTTAGACACATGGACTAGTAAGCACGGTCTGTGACAGCTCACTGCATAAATTGGGTGGATGTGGATGTCTCTGGTGATGATGGTGGGTCTCAGGCTCGGCGGACACTCTCCCACACTACTGGGATGGTGCAGGTTTCAGTTCCCCAAGCTCCACGGGTAGCATCATGTGCCAAGAGAAACCAGGTCGTGTCTTATAGACTGTCAACACACAGGTCAAGAGCTGTGGACGGCTCTGCGCAATGAGAACAAGCAGTGGCTGGGTGATAAAAACCTTGCGCCAGGCAAGGGGGTGTACGACAACGGGAAAAATCTCCTTGCTGCCCTTAAGACTGGTAGGCTTGTGCACATCCCTTGCTTGGCAGACATCATGAACCTGGTTGTGCAGAAATTTCTAAAGTGCTACCCGGGTCTTGACTGCCCGCTGAGGAAGGCTTGAGGTCTGAGCTCACACTTCACACCCTGCTCCGGACCGACTGTCTGCGTTGGAGCGTCATCTTGGCCTCCCCGTCAACCGTCTCATTGTTGACATGGCAACACGCTGGAATTCCACCCTCCACATGCTCCAGCAAATGTGGCAGTATGCCATTATGCCATTATGCAGTATGAAGTGGAGCATGGCCTTACAAGCAGTGGTGCGGACCTCAAGGTGTTTAGCCATAGAGAGTGGAGGCAGGTGAAAGATCTCTGCACCATCCTTGCCAGTTTTGAAGACACCACCAAAATGGTCATTCAGGACAGTACCCGTGTCAGCATGACCATTGTGGTGATATTTGTTCTGGAACAAGTGTTAGACACTCTGAAGCAGCAGGTCCCAGCAGTGAAGGAGGAGGAGGCGGACGCAGATGCGGATACAGAGCCTTACTCGCCGTCGGATCTAGAATGCCCGATTGTTTCCCAACTTTATAGGACTTCATTAGGTGGTGGTTCGGGGTCCAGGGCAGGTGCAGGGTGGCACTTCAGCTCTCAGAGTACAGCGTATGAGGCTAGCCAGGGCTTTAATGATGATGATGATGAGGAAGCGGAAGAGGAGGATGAGGCATGACTGGACACCGATGGTAACGATGCCCCTGCAGTGGTAAGAGTTTGGCACAGATGTGTGGAGGTGGAAGAGGCCGACGATGTGTGTCGTGCCCCTCGACGACGAGGCTTGGGAACTCCTGGGTTCTTCTCACATGAGTGCTTGGATGCGACATTACCTGCAACATGAGCCACGCATCAAGGAAATCAAAAGGAACAGCAGTTACTGGGTGGCCACCCTCCTTGATCCACGTTACAAATCGAAAGTCAGCAAGTTCCTTCCACCCACACACATTGACAGTAGAATGCAGGAATTTGAGATCGTGCTCATTGACCAACTGGAAATATCTGTTGCGTCTTCTTGACATTCTAATGTCACAGTGGAACAACATCGGCAACGTGCCAGCAGTAGAGTGGCAAGTAGCATCAGCAGCAGCATCAGTGTGGCTGAAGCCTAATGGGTGACCTGTGGCAATCGTTATTTACCACCTCACCAACACCTACAAGGCAGGGAAAAATTGAGGCACACAGAGACCACCATGGTCCATCACTATCTATGTCTCAACACCGATGTTTTTGGACTTGATCCGGACCCAATCGACTTCTGGGTGTCCACACTGGATAAATGGCCTGAACAGGCTCGGCACGCCATAGAGGTGTGATCCTGCCCAGCAGCTGGCATTATCTCTGAATGCGCTTTCAGCACTGCTGGCGTGGTGATAAACGTATCTGTCTTTCCCCTGAGAATGTGGATCATTTGACTTTTATCAAAATGGATCAAGAGTGGATGATTTTTATGCCATGGTTGCCGAGGTCACCAATTAGTGAACTGTAGCAGGCCTACTTCACAATGTGAGATACACATTCCTCATTGAAAAAAAAAATGGTCCTATTGAAAAAACTTTATTCAAAATACTCATTTCTTATTGCTATTTGTATTCAGATCATTTTACTGGATTTGTGGTCAGGCGACTGTAAAAGACACAAATAGTGAAGGTCTTATTGAAAACATTTTTATTTCAAATATTCATTTCTTCTCGAAAATTTTATGCAGTGTCAATGATTTTGGAGTCATGCTGTTGTAAAAGACAGCAATAGTCAAGGTCCTATTCCAAAAAATCATGTTTAAAAAAAATTTTATTCGTGCTAATTTTATAGTGTCGAAAAGGTCATTTTTGCTGCTTTTGGGGTCATGCTGCTGTAAAACACAGCAATAGTCAAGGTTCTATTCAAATAAATCTTGTTTCAAATACTCAGTTCTTCTTGCTAATTTTATTCTGAGTGTCCATAAGGTGTTTTTTCTGCTGGTTTTGGGGTCAGGCTACTGTAAAATCCTAGTTGCCAGTTGGAAATAATAGGGATTTAAGAACACTTGTGATTTATTGTCTTTGGAGACAGTTGTTCAATAAGAGACTGAACAAATCTTCTAGACCTTTTTAATATTTATATTTTTGAACATGGCCTGTCATCGCTTGGTCGATTCCCTGTGCATCTCATTTCTGAAGAGAGGTACCAATTTGTTCTTCAGTGATTAATGCACCCTGCATCCAATGGTTTTAACTCCTTTTCCTCTCAGTCACGGTCACAAATATCACGGCAACAAATATCATCATCATCAGTACAAACTGAAGCAAAGATGTGCCAAATGTCACCCAATAATCAGACCCCACTGGATAATACGTATTCTGAAGAGCTCTTTGATGACACAATGCGGTTCGGGTCAGAAGGCATTTCAAAAGATCAAGAGACCCAAGAAGATGATTTTGTGTGCTCTGATACCCAATAGCTGATGCCCTCAGAGGAGGAGAAGGAAGCAGTTCCTCTCTTTCAGCTGGACTCATCATTTTTAAGTTGCTAAAATGACAACCACAAGAGGCAAAAGGTGTGGAACCCGATATATGTTCTCCAGACCCTTTCTTAGCATGAAGTTCTGCCTTTGTCAACATACATGTGCATCTACAAGAAGGGCGACATTGTGTACATTAAGGGTATGGGCACCATACAAAGAGGCATGCCACCTAAATGCTATCATGACAAGACTGGCAGGATCTACAATGTTAAACAGCAGGCTGTGGGTATAATTGTGAGCAAGGAGATCCAGACCTTTGCCAAAAGAATCAACGTCCGTGTGGAGCACATTCGCCACTCCAAGAGCAGAGAGAGTTTCATCCAGTGCATCAAGGAAAACGTGAGGAAGAGAAAGGAAGCCAAGGAGAAGGGCTCCTGGGTGGAACTGCAGCCAGCATTGCCAAGTGAAGCTCACTTTGTCTGCGCTTGTGGAAAGGAATCTGAGCTCCTTGAGCCCATTCCCAATGAGTTTATGGCATAATGTGACAATATCCTTTGCAAAATAATCCATTTTTGCTTAAGCATAGGATGTAATGGTGCTACATAAGGTTTTTTTGAATTTTATATGGAGGGGTAAGCGCTCTCGTATAGGCATAAATTTCTCAAGTGCTACCCAGGTCTTGACTATCTCCGGAGGCAGGCTCGAGGTCTTAGCTCACACTTCCGACATTTGCACACTGTTTTAGCCGGCTGTCAGCATTGCAGTGTCATCTGGACCTCCCCGTCAACTGTCTGCATTTCTTCGTGCAATTTTTTTGGGGAATGTCCATAAGGGTATTTTTGCTGCTTTAGTGGTCCTGTTGCTGTAAAAGACAGTGATACTCAATATCCTATTCAGAATAATCTTGTTTGAAATAGTCATTTCTTCCTGCGAATTTTATTCTGATGGTCAATAAGGGCATTTTTCTGCTTTTGTGGTCATACTGCTGTAAAAGATAGCGATACTCAATGTCCTATTTAGAAAAATCTTGTTTCATAGACATATTTCTTGTGAATATTATTCTGTGTCCAGAAGGCTTTATATATATCTTATATATCTAAGTACTTGGGCGGAAAGTCCTATATCCCTAAATAACTTCCTGGGGGTAAGGCCATATATACCTACTTAACTACCTACCGGAGTAAAAGCCCTATATACCTACCTATATGGGTGGAAGTCTCTATATACCTAACTGCCTACCTGGCGGGAAGACCCTTTATACTTACCTAACTACCTACCTGGGGAGCAGGCCCTATATACCTACCTAACTTCCTGAGGGGAGGACCTATATAACTACCTAACTACCTACCTGGGGAGAAGGCCCTATATCCCTACCTAACTGCCTGGGGGGAGGCCCTATATACCTACCTAAGTGCCTGAGGGGACAGTTAACTTCCCCTAAAACCGGGGGGACAGGACCTTTATACTACCTAACTACCTGGGTTTCAAGCCCATATAACCTAAATACTGTGGGAACACATACCCCCCTTTAACTACTGGGGGTCCTATATATCTGTTTTAAAAAGGGGACCCTTTATCCTTTTACCCCTTGGGGGGCCTTATCCCAACTTTTGGGGGAACCCAATATTAAAGGGAATGATACTTATTGCTAATTTTTAAGGTCTAACCCTACCAAAAAGAAGCTCTTCCTATCCCCCTATTTTGGGGGTGGGGGGGACCAATTTTTGGGAGTGTTTCCTACCTACAGGTGGCAGAAATGTCTAACATGTTTGTGTGGTAAATTCTGCAGGGATGAGTCTTGGCTGGGGAAGTATAATGGCGGTTGGACGGTGGAGAAAGAAAGGGGAAAGAAAATACTTCTCGGAAAGACGCACCTTGAGTACAAAATGTAACGCCTATAATTAGGCTCCAGAGCCTGTATACACTTGTATCTACCATTATATATGGCCACTGTATGGCGGTTGTAGTGATCTTGTGTAATGGTTTATATTTAGAGACGAGCGAAATTCTCAAAAATTAGATTCTGCCAATTTGCCAAATTTTTCCCAAAAATTCATTTCGTTCTCAATTAATTTGTGACAAATCATGTTAAAAAACAGCTATTTTCTGGCTGCTGAGAGCCTTTTATGGTGTTTTTTGAACATTGTGCCATGCAAAAAATACGAAAAGGGGAGCGTGGTTTGGTATTGAAGTCTTTCTGTGTTTTAGTTGACCCAAGAAGACGGTGCTGCTCTTGGTTTAAATTTTTCACTTCATTATTGGGAATTCGGGGCAAAACGACCAAAAAATAAAGTGGGAACACAGCCTGAGGGGAAATGTCAGCCCCAGCTAGAAAAAAACCAGCAGGAGACAAGATTCCTATAGATCCTTACTAGTGTTAGCGATTATTTGGGCAAATCGACATCGATGATAGTCGATAGTCGGCCCAACCAGATAAGGTTTTCGATGCGATAGTCGTTCATTCCGGACCATTAAAGTCTATGGGAGAGACAACACCTTATTCTTACACCCAAAAACGGGCTGAGAAGCTGGAATTAACGCCACAACGTCAAATGGTACCCCTTACATCTTAGGCACAACACTTAGGCAAAAAGCCCCAGAAAAAAATCCACACCCTTAAATATCCCGTTTGTACCACAGCATGACCTTAAAGCATCACCCACAAATTAAAAAAGTGCGAAGGCGTATGAAAATGAACTCATTTTTTTTTGAAATGGGCATTGAATATCCCTGTCCCGGAACGAGCATGAGCCCCCAAAACCCATGACCCCCACATTTAAAAAGTGCCGGAAAAAGGAGTCTTTCAAACCCCCATTTTTGTTGAATGGCATCGACTATACCCGTCCGGGGGCCCCACATGAGCCCCAAACCCCGGACCCAATCAAAAAAAGTGCAAAAGAGTCTTTCAACCACCATTTTTGTTTCCTGGACATTGCGATACCTGTCCTGGGCCCAGCATGAGCCCCCAAATGCATAACCCCAGATTTAAAAAAAATGCCGGAAAAAGGGTCTTTTAACCCCCCATTTTAGTTTCACGGACTTACTATACTGCCTGGGCCCAGCTGAGCCCCCCCCAAACCTGCTGACCCCCACATTTAAAAAGTGCCGGAAAAAGGAGTCTTTTAACCCCATTTAGTTTCATTTGGGCATTTATATCCCTTCCCCGGGCCACAGCTGAGCCCCAAAAACCCGCATAACCCCCAGATTTAAAAAGTGCCCGGGAAAAAAGGGGTCTTTCAACCACATTTTGTTTCATGGGCATTGATTATGTCCTGGGCACAGCATGACCCCCAAACCTGCATGACCCCCACATTTAAAAGGGCCCCAAAAAGGGGTCTTTAACCCCCATTTTAGTTTTATGGACATTGCTATACCTTCCTGGGGGAAAGCATGACCCCAAACCCGCATAACCCCCCCAGATTTAAAAAGTGCCGGGAAAAAGGGTCTTTTTAACCCCCATTTTAGTTTCACTGTACATTGAATACCCGTCCTGGGCCAAAGCATGGGCCCAAAAAAGCATGACCCCCCATTTTAAAAAGTGCCGGAAAAAAAGGGCTTTAAAAAACCCCCTTTTAGTTTCACTGGCATTTATATCCTGTCCCCGGGCCCCAAACATGAGCCCCCAAAACCCGCATAACCCCCAATTTAAAAAAGTGCCGGGAAAAAGGAGCTTTCAACCCCCATTTTAGTTTCATGGAATTGACTTTTCCTGTCTGGGCCCCACATGACCCCAAACCGGGGTTACAGTGGGTGCGGTGAGAGCCCCGGTGGGTCCGTCATTATTAACACCCCGGTAAAATGCCCTGATGACCAGCAACGAAAACTGCGTGCTGAAGCGAGTGCGGTTCCCCCAGTCAAAAAGAAAAATTCCAAAACAATAATCTTTAAAAAAATTGCATTAAAAAAAATTATCCTTTAAATATAAAAAGTATATTTCTGTCTGAAATTTCTTTGGCCTCATCTATCACTTGGACCTATCATCTCTCATCACAGATGTTAATTATTTCCCTGATTAAACCCTATCTTTTGGGGGAAAAACGTGGGATTATGTCTGTGTTCTTTATGTATGTTATGTATAAATTTAGTTAGTTAGGGGTGTGCCCAGAGGTGGGGGGGCCCTTTTTGGGGCGAGTGCTTTCGGGTAAGACATAAGTATAGCGATAGTGTTTTTTTATTTTTATGGTATATATTTAAAATGGGGGCAACGGAGTCTATGGACAAGGGGCTTTAGAAACCGTGAGTTTTTGACCCATTTTGACCAATTTTCCCCCCCTCTTATGGGGCACTTTCCCTCTAATGGTATTTGGTACAATTTTTTTTGCTGTGAATAGCTAAAATGTCCACTTTCTTTTTTATTTTGGTACGTTACACCGGGGTACTTTATACAATTTTTTAAAAGTTGAAAATTTGTTGTGGTATAGTGTGGGCATTTTTATTATAAAGGATAATTATTTTTAAAGATACTATTAAAGATTATTTTTTTAGGAATTTGTCTTTTGTCTGTAGACGGGTT
>JAODAL010069693.1:0-16237 GCA_025379985.1 Phyllomedusa bahiana
CCCCAAATTACAGAGCCCGCGCGCCCCCTTTAATCACAGGACGCCGCCCCCGGACACAGGAGGCGGGGGACACGGGACGGGGCCGGTAAACTGGCCCCCGGGAGGGCGGTGCGCCCGCCGCCCGACACCCGGGCAGCGGCGGCACCCGTCCCGGGGACCGGGGCAGAGCTGCGCCGGCGCCCGCAGGAGGGGTCGCGGGCGCCGGTCGCAACAAATTATAAGAATACAGAAGTGGTCCTGATGTGTATATAAAACAAATGATAAAATGGGGGTAACGAAAAAAAAATATTAAATCAATAAAATCATTTTTTATTTCTTTATTTTCGTTAGCCAAGGATCAATAGTAGGGGTGCAACGAAAATAGAGAAATAAAAAAGATTTTATTGATTTAATATTTTTTTTCGTTACCCCCATATTTATCATTTGTTTTATATACACATCGGGCCCAACTTCTGTAGTGTTATAATTTGATTTTGGCATGTACAGTTTTATTTCAGTTTGCATTAGAAAACCCATAGGAGCGTCGCTCCGCCTCCCATTGGTCCAAATAACGGCGGCCTCTTTTAACTTAGCCAATCACAGAGGGCGCTCAGAATTTCTTTTCCCCATAGAACTCTATGAGAAAGTATCTCTCCCCGGCTCTGATTGCTAAGCTGGACAGCCCCCCGCCGCTTAAAACCAATCAGCTCTTTTTCTGCATTTTTACTGTATTTTGAACTGTCCCCGCCTTTGAATATGATTGGTCAATTTTTCTCCAAAAGGAAAATAAGGGACATTGTGGGCTCCTATTCTATTGGTCAATTCTCCTCCATAGGTTTTTAATGGGACATTGTCGCTCCATTCTGATTGGCTGGTTTATGCCGACCAATGAGAATAGCTTAAACAATTTTAATTACTGAAATTTCCCGGCAATTCTCTCTATTGCAATTCCCTATGTAGCGCCGGCCCTCGGCGACAATCGTGTTGTTCGGGTTTTTAACTGCTTTATTTTGTAAAGAAGGGTTCTGCTCTTTATCTGATAATGTTTTACATTAATAAAAAAATTTTTTGTTTAAATACTTCATGCCGCACGGCGCTGATTGCCGAATTTCATGCGCCCATCCTCCATAGACTTAATGGGAGAAGAGCTCGCGCTCTGATTGGCGGGGATAGCCAAGCACCCGCTACTCAGCCAATCAGCTCTTTTCTGTCTTTTTACTGTATTTTTGAATTATCCCCCCCTGGATTCTGATTGGTCTAAACTTCTCCATAGACAAGGGAATGGGTCTTATGTCGCTCCTATTCTGATTGCCGAGCTAGCCAAGCCCCGCTAGCTCAGCCAATCAGCTCTTTTCTGTCTTTTTACTGTATTTTGAACTGTCCCCCGTTGATTCTGATTGGTCAATCCCCTTTTCCATAGTTTTAATGTTTCACTGTCGCTCCTATTCTGATTGGCTGGTTTATGCCGCCCCAATGAGAATAGGTTTCAGAAATTTTAATTACTGGGATTTCCCGGGAATTCCAATAAACATAATTCTTGATATTGCGCCGTTCTAGAGTTTTGGAAAGTGTTTTTTTTTTTTTATTATGTTTTTTTTTAGTTTAGCTCTTTCTGACACGTTTTCCCGCCTATATAAAGGGATTTTTTTCGGAATCATACTCCTGCTGCACGGAGCGGAGCGCCGAGATTTCTGTCGCGATCTTCGATCCCCTTCCTCTCATGTTCCGATCCTGCTTCACTTTGCCTCTGTCGGAGGATTTAGACCAAAAAAAAACAGGTCTGCTTGTCGGAGCTGCCGAGCGCTGCACTGCGCCTCGCTTTGCCGACTCTCCATCGTACATGCCTCGGAGTTTTCGAGCGCGCCGCGTCCCGCCCCGGAACGCCTACCCCGCGCCCACACCACGCCCACTGCCCGCCCCTTCATGCGGGGCGCAGCTGAAAGTGGCGAACACTGCGCCTAACACTGAATCCCTTCCTCCGACAGGGGGATTCGGGCCGGGAGGCGCAGTATACGCCAGAAAACAGGCAAAAAGCCCCGTTCATACATGTCGCCCTAAGTATTTTAGCCTCTCAAATTTTCTGTCACTCTTAGAGCCAAATTTTCATCATTAAGTTGTTCCACATATCCAGTTTTCTGTTAATGATGGTAATTTCAGCTTCTCCTCAGCTGTATAGACTTTAATGGGGTTCGAAGTTCGAGTTTGAATAGAACTTCGAACCGAACTCACAAAAGTTTGAGGTTCTAATTGAACTAGAACTTTTTACTGTTCACTCAACACTAATGGCGGGCTCTCACCACTACGGGGCCGCGGTGGCCCCACTGTGTCAGACCCAGGGCCCACCGGAGGATCCTCTGCATACACTATATACAATGAGCTCTCCACCACTTACACATATGGTATCTCCAAGAGAAGGAATCTCACTGCGTTGTGACCTCTCTTTCACAAAATTAAAGTAAAACCTTTGTCCTTGTTGTACTGAGAGACATCATCGGATATGCTAATGATATGTATTTAAGAAATGTCTTATAATTTCATATACTATAAATCTGTATGTTTTTGTGTGGTGGTGATATGTCCTCTTTAAGGAAGAATCTCTCACTACCCATCCTTCAAGCAAGAAATGGTTGCAGGTACTTTACAGATTAATAGTAAGTAAAATTATCCAAACATGGATACAGAAATGCTTAAGTACTAAATATTATTTTGTTTATTTTGCATTTTATCAGTTATTATGAGTATTATGCTTGTGCATTGTATATTATTTTCTTAATGTATTGTGGGTTTCCTATAACTGAATTTCAAACAACAAAATATCAGCAACACTTTACAAATGCTAAGTGATAGTCAATGTATATACAGGAACTATTTTACTGTGTATTTCTGCTACTTTTTGGGTGCAAGAAAATTTGAGATAAAAATTGCGAGAGCCCATCTACTAAGACAAGATTAATTCAGATGGGTACAAGATCAATTCAGATGGGTACCTATTCTAACATCTCACCTCGCTTAGTATCTGCTCCTGCCTTCATACTTTCAGGGAATGAAGGTTCCAGCTACATTCAGCTCTGATTAAAAACAATCTGGAGTGCAAGACTAAAATGGAGGGTAGCCACTCTCGCATGCAAACAATCCAAAAAATAATTGATCAGCACATCTCTTGCAGTTTTGATCAAAAAATGTGCACCAAGAGCCTCAAATTTTCATGTACCCAAAAGGTAGCAGAAATGCATTTTAAAATAGTTCCTTTATCCACTTTGTCTCTTTTTATTAGTAGAGTGCTGCTGAGATTTTGTGTTTGCATTGCTTTGCTGTCACACAAGCATGCACCTACATAATTTTCTTTAAAATTGTTTTGGTTTGATTGTGCTGATTCATTTTTGTATAACTTAATTGCATTTTGATCTAGGGTCTGATTTAATAAGAGCCCTATTTATACAAGTAAATGAATATATGAATGATGGATGTTGAAACGAATAAAGGACTGAATGAACAAATGATTTGAAATATTTTTACAAGGCTTACTATAGTACTTCAACAAGTTCCTCAGAAGAATCTGCTCATGTCTAGTTCTAAATAATACAGTGCCTGAAATGGAATTTAAAGTGTCCTTTGCATAACAGTCATCCTTTCCTTAATTACCATCACAAAGACAAGGCAGTTTTGTTTCAATTTAAAATTCTAAGTCTTATTTAATTTGCCATTTGCTGACTTTGACGTGTCTGCTGTCAAATGTCTTCACCTTTTCCTAGTGACATTTGGATAATAGAGATCTTAGTCCTTTTTGCTCTGAAACTTTATGGAAGCTTCTTTGTAGCAGCCCACACAAATATGTAAGGCTTTTCAGCCTTCCTGGCCTGCATCCCAAGGTCTTGCCAACTCTGTGCACTGTTCATTCAGAAAAAAGAGATTTCAGCACAACTCTAAATGTATATTTTAGAAAAAATAGAGCCTATAGGGGCAGCATGCTGGTCATTTGGTCAAGTAAATGGCTCCACTTTGTCTCTGATTATGTAATTATATTTGAACAAAATATATATTTAAAAAGAAAATAGGAGTTTTTTTGGGTTTAGTACAAAATTACATAACACAATACAATAGCACCAAAAAGCTACATACTGTGCTCTCATCTGTCTGTTTTTAAAAAGATCACTGATATTTACCTTCATAACAGTAATTATTATTTTTGCTGTTTTAGATTCAGTGCATCTTTTTTTCTAATAGGATCTGTGACACATTTGGCAGTTTGTTGGTTCTACCTAAAACAACATTCTATAGTGGTGTCAAATTGAAATTTATTTTTGACAAAAAACCTTTTTAAATTTAGTGCAATGGGGTGGGTGGTTTTGACCCTTAAATTTTCAAATTTACATAAAACCAAAATTTTTGTGACTACCAACCTTCCTTTTCCCTATTATCTGAATAATATTGTTTTTACAGATTCCCGCCCCTTTGTGAATATACCCCAAAGGGTTTAAACCCCAAAATTGTTCTTTTAAATTTTAGGAGATTGTTTTCCTAGCATGTCGAGGAGTTTTAAAAAAAAACATTAATTTTTTACCTATAAAGATTTGGAAAAGGGGCTTTCCCTCCAGAAGGAACAAAGCTGTTTTGTTTAGTGGGCCAAATTTTTCAAAAGGGAGTTTTCCCTGTAAGATTAAAACTGAATTTTCTTTAAAGGGGCATGAAACCTTTACTATGTGTCTCCCTCCGTGCCCTCGGCCCTGGGCGCCAAAACGGCCGCGGGGATTATAACTGCGGCCTTGCCTCCTTTGTGTGGGAAAACTTCCTTTCAGTTCCCGGGGTCTTATTTATTTCTGGTCGAACCCCCCCCTGGGCCCCGAAATCCTCCCCCGCACTCATAGTGGTTAAAACTGTCTCTGGATTGAAAAAGGTTCTGCCGCCTATCCGGTGGGCCCCTGGGTTCCGCCCCTTTTTTTAATATTGGCCCCCTGCTTCCTCTTTTGAGTGCCCGCTTACTGGGTAAATTTTTATAGGTTTGCCTGTTTCTATTGTTTTTCTTTGTGCTATTTATCTCTGCTTGTTTTTGGTTTCTCCTTTGCCTCACGACTTTTTTACCCGCGCTGCCCGCCCTGTTGCTGACTCGGACCGTCCGACTACGTCTTTTGTGTTCTTTGTTTTGTTTTGTCTCTGTCGGGGACACTACTCAGTGTAGCCTTGAGTCTTCTGGTTGGGGGCCGGGGGGGGGGCCTTTTTAAGGAGTCGGGTTCCCCAAAAGGCAGGGACAGAGGTTGGGATCAGTATCAGGGCCCCACTTGTCCGTGTCTTGTGTGCGTCCCTGACCATCCCTAACACTATGGATTTAAGCCAAGCCAAGAGTAACTCATATGTAGTCAGCTATTTTGAAGGTATGGATGAATTTATGGCTTTGCTTAAATCCCCAGTTATATTTCAAGGCTCTCTAATCCTTTACCGACATTTAATATATAGATACGTCATCATGCCAGTAAGGAGCTATAGAGCAGCCTCACATGCTGAGTCCACTTGATAGGCGGCGGGTGCTGGCTAATTGATTTAGCTGACACTCGTCGCTAGCAGGGATCGGAGCTGTCTCAGTTCGATCGCTCCACACACTACGATCACAGGGTGCCAATCAGTTACCATGGCAGCTGGAAGCCTAATGAAGGCTTCCATAGCCACCATGTTAGTACTTCTATTAATTTATACCTCAGGCAGCAATTAATAGAAACGGCATCTTGATACTCTCTTCTGCATTATTTATATAAGGTCGAAGGGTGTACAAGTGATCAAACCCCCTAGTGCTCAAGTACCTTAAGGGCTTGTCCCCACAGCACGGGTTTTCGCCCGATTTTTCAGACGGCTTTCAGTTTTGAAAACCATCAGTAAAAGGGGTGACAACTTTTAAAATGGACCTTAATGGAAAACCCGCGCAGCAGTCCACACTGCACGGGTTTTCCGCCCCCCAAGTTTTTCAGACCGCCGGCGTTCCGATAAATGTAGAACATGTTAATTCTTCTGCCCGGTTTTGGGGCGGAATATGAACAAGTCTACGCGAAGGGGGAGGGCTTTTCTCCTCTAACCGCAGAGAAAAGCCGCCCCCTGCGGCTATTTGCAAGGCCGAAAACAGTGCAAATACAGGTCTGGATTTCCGACCAGTATTTGCACTGTGCCGTGTGAATGGCCCCTAAGGGTACTGCTTGTATATGTAATTAAAAGAAGTTTTAAAACTATAAAAATAATAAAAATAATAATAATAATAATAATAATTAAAAAAGTTCTTTACTCCCTCTTTCAGAATTTTACAATAAAAAAAATATTAAAGTTATGCCCAATTTTTAAAATGTAACATCTTTTGTCTTGTGGGCTAAAAACCTTTTCAGGGCCCGGGGATGATCCACTGGACCACCGCAACGATGGTTTAAGCCCCCCAGGGGGCGGAATCTAAGCGGTCCCGTTTCCCAGAGCCGGGGGGGGAGTCTATAGGTCATTTACCCCCGACATGTCTTTTTTGCCGTGGCACTGAGGTGATTGGCAAAACAGAATCTAAGGCGGACGTAGTCGGAACAGGGGGGTAAGGTCGGGACAGGCGGCAAGGGTTGTGGTCGAGGGACGTAACAAAACGGTTATGGTACAAAAGGTATGACAGAAACTCGGGAAAAACTTTTACAATAGGGAAAATGGCATAAAAATCCGGGAAATGGGTCAGGAAGGGGCAGACTTAAATAGGGGCAGCGACTGGCCAATTACCGGTGCGCTGGCCCTTTAAACTGAACAGTTCCGGCGTGCGCGCCTTAGAGAGCGGGGACGTGCACGTCGGGAGGCAGGAGCTTTGGCAGGAGCGCGGCTGGGTAAGTACGCAAGGGACTGGGCCGGGGACATGCGGGTTGCAGTGTCGCTCGCAGAAGGGACAAGGGTGTGCCTGCGACCTGGGGTGAGGGTCGCAGGGGCACCCGTGACAACCATGTAGAAGAAAAAAAATTCCAAACGCCAAAATTGTGGCCTGCTTTGTCAGTTCACATGCCCAAAAAATTGAAATGAAAAGTGATCAAAAAGTTACGTGTCCCAAAATGGTACCAATAAAAACTAATCTGCCTGCAAAAAATTAGTCCTTATTCAGGTACATATTTGGAAAAGCAAAAAAATTATTGTTCACAGAAAATGGCACTGCAATGCAAATTTATGAAAAGAAATACGTTTTTTCTTAAGTCCTAAAACTTAATGAAAACCTTACATATTGTACTGAACTGCAGAATACAGGTAAGACATAATTTATACCAAAGAGTGTGAACACCATAAAAAATAAAACACCTTCAAAAAAGACATAAACAACTTTTTCTTCACATTTCACTCCACTTACAATTTTTTCCCTAGTACATCTTGTCCCGCAAAAAAGTCCTATGCTCTATGTTTGTGTGGATGTAAAATAAATAAATAAAAAAGATATGACTTTCGGAAGGCAAGGAGGAAAATTAAAATGAAGAGCCAAAAAAATATAACCATGCGACAGAAAGAGATTAAACGAAACGTTGGTATCAGAAAATGACCTATCGTTTAACGCATGTTAAAGAATTTTTGGTTGTGTTTTGTGTTTTTTTTATAATTTCTATATTTCTACAGAACTATTAAATATATATATTTTTTTAAATCCTGGAAAACTAAAGTTTTTTACTTTTGCCTCATCTCCCTCATTATATCAGCACAGACTGGGTTACATTAAAAGATGACTGCATATGGAAATATAGCACTGAACCCCCATTCGCAGCTCACAGCTTTTCTCTGCTCCCTACATCAGTATTTCTCTAGGTCACAGATCATGTCTTTGAATGAACACTCTCCTATATAAAAGGCATAGTTCTTCTATCTTTCTCATTCTCTTATGCTTATGTAGCGTCTGTAAAGGATTCTTCTTGATATTGTTACAAGCAAGATCAGGCAAGATGGCCTGCCCCATAATCATAGACAGACAAACGATTAATTAATCTACAATCAGAAATAAAAAAATGGCTAATAAGTAAAGAATATGTATCATGGTCTGATTTAATTATTTTAAAAAAAGTTGATAGATTCACTTTATCAATATGAGTAAAAGGGAAGCTGATCCAATAGGTGGACTAGCGAGACAGCATTTCGATACGCAACAACTCATTTCATTATACTTATGTTCCCCAGAGAGCATTGCATGACTTCTGAGTCTCCATACATCTTTATGGGCCTGTTCTCCTAAGCAAAACTCCTCTACACCTTTACCTGTAAAATATATTTTTTTTTCATAATTTTCTAGAAATGCCAAGTAAAATAACCATGAAAATGTGCCATTTTTTTCAGAAAATTATGTGCTTAAAATCAGTCTTCAGAGGTTAATGAATGTTCTAATCTCAGCAAGTGTGTTAGATAAATGAAAACACAAAAGTCTGGGCAACTGGCAATTTGTTTTTAACTGACATTGACCTATTTAAATGCAGTATATATAAAAATGGGGAAAAGGGTTACCATAGAAATGCACTTTCTGTTAAAATCGTTGTTTGTTTTGTGCTCGTACGAAAAACTTCAAGAAGCCTTAAGTGAACAAACCAAAGAATGTTTTATAGCCCTACACAAAAAGCACACTTCTAATGTTTTATCATTTGCATTCTCTTTTTTGAATCCACAATATTTTGTAAAATACAGACCAGATTCCACGGAGCTTTGTGTTCAAGCATCAAAAGAAAACAAGCAACCATTTATACAGCAACCTATGGACACCTGACTGCTCATTTTTCTTGAAAAAGTTTTTTGATGCACCAATGATGTCATTCTTTCAACATGGTCGCTGAATGACTCATATAAAAAACTTCTATGCTATGAAAGGATTCTTTTCTCAAGTCCTAGAAGCAAGCTGCCCCCATAACAATTGTACTGCAGAGTTTACTTGACAACTCAATCAACATCTATACAAAAAGAGCGTTGTCATCCAACATCAGAGTTATCTCCATTAATTCGATTCTTTATTTTACAGTGGGTAAGGAAAATATTCAGACCCCTTTAAATTTTTTCTCTCTTTTGTTTCACTGAAGCCATTCGGTATAGATAAAAAAAGTTATTGTTTTTACTCATTAATGTACACTCTGCACTTTTCCCCACCCTCTTGACAAGAAAATAAAAACAGAAACATGTAGATATTTTTTGCACATTTTATTAATAAAGGTAAAATATTTCAAACCTATGGTCATAAGTATTCAGACCTTTGCTGTGACTAACTCATTATTTTAAAACTCACATGCTGTCCATTTCCTTCTGAACCCTCCTTGAGATGGTTTTTCTCCTTCATTGGAGTCCAGTTGTGTTTAATTAAAATGATTGGTATTGTTTAGGAAAGGCTCAACACTACTGTATACTATAGACCACATTCACACAGGCACTGTTCATGTGCAGAGCACATGATGGATTCAGGAGGTCTAAGGAACAAGCCCAAGGAGCTCAGAGCAGGATGTGTGGCATGGCACAGATCTGGCCAAGGTTACACAGATTTCGCAGCACTCAGGTGCGTACTAAGTGCACAGTGGCACTCCATAAACCCTTAAAATGGAAGAAGTTTGGGATGAACACAACTCTTCCTTGACCGGGCCGTCCACGCCAAACTAAGCATTCATGGGAGGAGAAGCCTGAGTGAGAGAGGTAAAGAAGAACCCCAATATTATGTGGGTTGAGCTCAGAGATGCAGTAGGGAGATGGGAGGAAAGTTCACAAGATCAACTATCACTGCAGCCCTCCACCTGTCGGGGTCTTCTTTATGGCAGTGTTGCTGCCGGGACAGAAGAAGCCTATCCTCAGTGCAGGACATATGAAAAGCCCAACATACAGTTTGCAAAAAAACACATGAGGGAACACCTCTCCAGACTTATGAGACAAATATGATTCCTCTGATCTGATGAGACGATAGATTGAAACTTTTGGTTTAAATTTGTAAAGCGGTATGTGTTAAGAAAACTAGGCACGGGCTCATACCTAGCAATTACAATCCCAAAAAGTAAAACAACGGGATGTTGGTCAGGCATCATTGCTCTGGGGGTGTTTTTCAGTACTGGGACAGGGACGACTGGTTGCAATGAAGAATGATGAAGTACAGAGGATGAAAAACCTCTTCCTTAAATGCTCTGGAAACTTAGACTGGGCTGAGAGGTTCATCTTCCAAACATGACAATGACCCTAAGCAACACAGCTAAATAGCAAAGCAAGGGCTTCAGAAAACTATGTGACCATTCTTGACTGATCCAGCCAGAGCCGCTGGACTAAACCCAATTGAGCTTCCTGGAGCAGACTTGAAAATGGCTGTCCACCAACATTTCAACCTGGAAAAGGAGAGATCTGCAAGGAAGTATGGCAGAGGATCCCCAAATCCTAGGTGTGGAAAATCTCGTTCATCATTTCCAAGAATATTCATAGGCTGTCGAGCTCAATATTCTACTCAATATTCTACTCAATACTGAGCAAAGGGTCTGAATACTTAATACCATGTGATATTTCAGTTTTCTTGTTTAATAAATTTGCAAACATATCCACATTTCAGTTTTTTTTCTCTTTCAAGATGGGGTGCAGACAAGTGGTGCATAATGGAGCACTAGTTGACTTACAAATGGCTGTAATGAACAAAAGAGTGAAAAATGTATAATGGGTTCGAACCACTTTCCATTACCACTGTATTCGTGTATACATAAAATTCATACAATGTACTATTCACCTTTTGGCTAGACGCAATAAGATATCAATGGTATACTTAGGGTTTTGATATGGGTTTATGTTCAGCTACTTAGCTCTGCTCATGTTATCTTCAGAGTTTGCCAGGACATCAGACAGAAGCCTCATGTCACACCTGTGTGACATTTGGGTTACGCCTCATTTTTAAGCTTGCGTTTGTTAGTTTGAATACCCAAGTTATAATGGTAATTAAAATCTTACCAAAGTTGTAACATCATTAAAAACACCATCGGAGTGTGGGCTGGTGTTTCCCCCAGTGGGCCCGAGTACCTGCGTCGGTCTGTGGTGCAGCTACATTGGCGCAATGGTTGCATAGAAACCGGAACACCTGAGCCAGGTGGCCGACAAGCCCCCTCGCCACACGGATGCATGGCTGGGTCAAGACCCAACCATGTAGAGATCATGACCGATTGCCTGCATGGCGCAGGCGGTGGCTCAATACAGAAAAGCATGGATCTTCGGATCCTGGCCGTTCATGCCCTCTGGAGGCCGCGACGGCAGGTGGCGCGATGTGATGTGTTTTTGCCGCCGCCTGCTTTCCCTTCCTCCCCCAAGACCGTACTATGATGTAAGTGCCGCTGCCTGCTCGGACCACGAGAAGAGAAAGTGGAGGAAAGCAACAGGTCAGAATTTTTTTTTTTTTTTTAAAAATGGGCTTCTCGCTAACTAAATTGCTGGGGGTGGCCCTACCTGGCTAATGACTGGGATGGCCCTACCTGGTAATGACTGGGGCTAGGCGCCCTACCTGGACTTAATTACTCGGAATCTAATTACTGGGGGTGTCCCTTCCTGGCTAATGACTGGGGGGCTAATTACTGGGGAGCGGCCCCACCTAGCTATGATTGGGAGTTTAATTTTACTGGGGCAGCCCTACCTGGCTCAATGATGGGGGGTTAGCTTACCTGGCTAATGACTGGGGGGCCCTACTGGCTTTTGACTGGGGCTAATTATTGGGGGCTAATGTCTGGGAGGATAAAATTATTGGGGGATTGGGTCCTACCTGGCTAATTACTGGGGGGCAAGCCCTACCTTGCTAATTGACTGGGTGGGGCCCTACCTGACTAATTAGTGGGAGATGACTTAACCTTGGCAATTGCTGGGGCAGCCCGACCTGGCTGATTACTGGGTCGGGTTGTTTCTCTTACCTGGCTATTACTGAGGGCATTCTACCTGACTAATTACTGGGGGCGGTCTACCAGGTTAATTACTGGTGCCAGCCCTAACTGGCTTTTTACTGGGGGAGGCCCTTACCTGGCGTAATTATGGGGGAGACTTACCTGGCATAATTACTGGAGTGCAGCCTGACCTGGTTAATTTATGGGGTTGACTATACGTGGTGCATAATTATAGGGGTGACTCTATTCTGGCTAAAACTACTGGGCAGCCACTACCTTAGCTTATTACTGGGGGCAGCCCTACCTGGGCTAATTAATGGGAGGCGGGCCACACCATGGCTAGATTATGGGGCGGCTTCTACCTGGCTAATTTACTGGGGGCGGCCCTCCCTGGCTAATTATGGGGCGGCCCTACCAGAGTAATTCCCTGGGGGCAACTTATAACTGGCTAATTACATGGGGTGTCTCTAACTGGCCTAAATTATTGGGGACAGCCCTTAATATACCTGGCTAGTTTTGGGGGTAGTCCTATCTACCTGGGCTAATTACTCGGGGAAAGCCCTTGTCTACCTACCTAATTAATGGGGAAGGCCTGTATACCTACCTTAATTAACAGGGTGGCCTGATTACGCTTCCTAACGTCTGGGCGTCCTTTGTAAATGCCTTTCTTAATGGGGGTCCGATACACTATTAATGTTGGGGCATATATACCTACCTTATGAGGGGACCTATATTCTACCTTCCTACTGAGAGGGTTTTGTAGATACATAATGGGGGAATATATACCTCACCTACCTAATGTGGGGCCTTTAGTACATATCTGTCTACTGGAGGGGACCTATATACCCATTGTTGGGCTACCTAATGGGGATTATATAAGGCCTTTAACTAATGAATAAATCTGTAAACCTAATGAGGGGGCCTATTTACCTATATTCTGAGAGTCGATATAAATGCTTTGGGAGGATCTATATATTACGCTGCATTACTGAGGAGGGGTGGGGCTTGTTACCTACATAATGGGGGTCTACCTTTTACATGCTAAATTATCGGACTTTTTTAATTTCTATTTTTTGTTTATCTATTATCGCTGGTTGGGGTAAGTAAAATTACTGTGCAGGGCACCAAAGGGGGCACACTTATACTATTGGGGCTATGGTTGGGGAGTTTTGTACAGAGGTGGGAATTGATAGGAAAAGTGCTTGTGAAAAGAGTGTATGTTTTTGTGTTAAATTCTTACAGGGACTAGTAGTGGCCGTGAGGAAGACATCATTTGCATTTTGTACGGATGGAGAAAAAAAGGGAAGAGAAACAACTCATCTGGGTAAGACATCATGGAGGTTTGGCCGAAGATGACAGCAGAGAAAAGGAGAAGAAAAAATAAACTCACCTCAGAGATGACATATCCTGTGAAATCGCTGATGTCAGGGGTTATTTTACTTCTCGTGTTGAATCAGTGCTGTATTCATTGTTAATGGTGACCTGATGATTGGTGATCTGATTGGCAGGGGCATGTTGTTGCTTATATTGGTGCTTGTTTAGTGGCAGGAGTAGGCTGTCCTGATTGTAAAGCAAAATGAAACCTGACTCTGTGATTAGGGAGTTTCCTGCACTTACTTTTTCTTTCTTGCTTTTGGTATACAAGTAGTCACTAGTCTGTTTTTGTTTTGTATCAATTGATGAGCATTATTTTAAAATCCTCGCCAACACTGTTGCAGGTGAAGGCAAAAATAAAAAGGACAGATTTACATATATTTTGTATATGAAGGCATGCTGACATGATTAAAAAAGTGATTTTAAAAACACTGAAAGATTCTGCATCTGACCCCAAGTTTGGCTCCTTGTTCAGAGAGCATGCCACAGTGGATTTATAAAAAAGGAAATACTTTAGGATAGGAGTTTAATATCATCCAATATATGGTAGTAGAGGAAAGGGACATAAGGCTCTAAAAAATGTAAGAACAGTAACGTTACCCATGTCTGCAGTGTTAAAATTGTTACCGATTTCTGAAAGGGGGGACATATTAAATCATTATATAAAAGGACTCTGTAGGAATAAAGGGCCTTTTTCACCTTGGACAGCTGCCAGGATTATGACGATGATAAAGTGCCCTTGTGGCAAGATTTACCATAGGTCCAAACAGGTTAGAAATATTTAAAATAATGATCATGAACATTGATCGGCGATACAGGCAGGACAGGGCTGTATACGGGTTAAGGTGTTTAAAGGACATTGATGTTAAGAAAGTGTTTGGAGAAACATTCATTGCAAGGCATTATACAGAAGAAGAGCACTAGTCTGTCAGAGGCTTGTGCTAGCAGGGGTTAAGGCAAAGATCAGGTACAAGTTAAAAAGAAACTGCTTCACAAGTCGCATTACTGGATTCCCCTCCCTGGTAGGTGTTAGTCCAAAGGTTTAAATGAAAGTATTTAACCTGCGGGTGTTTTTGTGATTCACTGACCGTTGGGGTGTGTTTTTTATTACCTGTATATAACTAGAGATGGGCGAATTGATTCTAACGAGAGTGGAATTGTTTTAGATTTTCAGGAAAATACGGTTCTGAACGCGGTAGAAGTTTGGGGTACTACGGGTGAACCTAGTGTGCTTTTGATTGATAAAATGGCTGCCTCGAGCACATGGCGTTACATGGGGCAAAAGCACTCTGGGAGGATGAAGAAGGGATAGCCTGCATGACATGTGCAAGAGATGAAGCCAATCAGAGACGGGGATTCTGTGACGTCACGCACTATTATACAGTCCAGGCATGACGCTGGGTGATCTATACTGCTACTCACTGTTATGATTAGGGAAGGTGCTGGTACGGGGTCTGCTTATTGATAGCTGATGGATACTAAAGAAACTCATTTTTTATCAGCGAAACATTTTGGCGGGGTGTCTCAGCTTGTCTCAGAGATGTTCTCTTAACGTTCTATTTTGATTTTGTGGTATTGGATCTGAAGTCCAGTGTGTGTCATTGCAGCTGCATGTACTTTTTTAATGCTATCTATGCTCACAGCACATTGATTTATCAAGGGGGATCTAAGCCTGTTTCCTGTTGTATTCATTTAAAGGAACAGCGTTTTTATACAATACAATTACCACTTCATTTTTGGCTGCTCATTTCTTTTGCGCAATTTACATCCAGGGTGGGGTTAATTAAGCGTTGTTTTGCTGCTGTGTTGACTAAAGAAAACCGTTTCTTTTTTCACCGCCAAAAAACCCATTTTTCCTGCAGGCATAATTCATAATGCGTAAGGGTAATCTAATTTTTTCTCTTGTTGTGGAGCGTAGAAAACACGCCATTGTAGGACGCTACAAAGCTCGTAGTTTATTGGTTGCTCAATTGTTTGGCGCAATTTACATCCAGGGGTTAATTAAGCGTTGTTTTTCTGCTGTGGTGACTAAAATAAACCGTCTTTCACCGCCAAAAAATACATTTTTCCTGTAGCATAATTCACAAGCGAAGGTTAATTACAATTTTTTCTCTTGTTGTGTAGCGTAAAAAACACACGTCATTGTAACACGCTACAAAGCTCGTAGTTTTTGGTTGCTCAATTCTTTTGCACAATTTACATCCAGGGGTTAATTAAGCATTGTTCTGCAGTTGTACTCAGTAAAAGAAACTTTGTTTTTCACCGCCACAGAAGAAATTATGTAGCATAATTCATATCCGAAGGTTAATTAAGCCTGTTTGTGCTTTTATATTCAGTAAAATACACAGAGTTTTTAAACGTCAAAGTCAATTTTTTGTGGAGCGCAATTTATATCCAAGGGTTACCCAAGCTTCTTAGTTGTTTCATTTGGAGTCAAATACAGGGTGTGTATTTATCATATACAGATATCTTCATCAAACAGTGTCTGTACATTTTAGAACAAACAGTATGCCAGACAGAGAGGTGGCAGGCTCTTCATCTGCAAATGGCAGAGGCACAAACATTCCTGGAGCAGGCCCAGGTCGCAGCACAGCAAGGGGACGTCGCAGCAGGGGTCACTCGGTGAGGCCACAACTGCCGGTGTCATCTAGCGGCCGTGTGCTGTTCATCAACCCAATGGTTCTTGATTAGTTGACTAGGTCACCCACTTCCTCCCAGATGACATCTGACAACCCCAGCCAAGAGTCGGTAGGAACGTCAGACACAACCCTTAGTTGGCATGGCCCGGGAGCGGGTCAGCGGCCCTCACCCGTCCTCAACCCGCCTCTGTCCCATCCGGTTCCCTCAGCCAGAGATCTACTATGTGTCTGGGCTCAGCGCCACTATATAGCGAGGATGAACAATATGAGTAGGGCAGTCAGCAGCTACTTGGCAGCGAAGAAATTGGGACAATATCACCTGCTTCTTGCAGTAGGCGGAAAAGTATAGATGTGGAGAGTGGCATGGGAGTCAGTTGTGAGGGGGGCAGCCTTGGGGAACCAAGACCCTTAAGA
>JAODAL010069694.1:0-16237 GCA_025379985.1 Phyllomedusa bahiana
ATCAGCCCACACCTTTTATGTAAATATATCCGGGTGTCACACACATCGCCAGCACCTTTTAGTAAGATATATCCAGACTGTAACATTTTTAAAGCCCCCATTATGTCCAGAAGTTAACGTGAAAAAGGTGCTCCCGCACTCCATAAGTAAAAAACATGTACTTTATTGTCCCATAGAAGAAAAAAAATAAAATCAAAGAACAAATTTTTTTAAACATTTTACACGTTTTTCTACATTTCCTTTCTGGATTTGCTGCACCTGTCCAGTGATTGGTTTGGACTGAGGATCCCTTCTGTTTCCATGACGAGGGGTATGTGGACGTTTTTCTTTTTATTTTTACATCACCATTGTGCATAAGGATTAAAATTTTGCTGTCTACCCGCCCGCCCACCACACATCCTCCAATCACGGCCTGATTTTTTGAGGGGGAAGGCAGATTTTCCCCCACCACAGACCTTTCATGATTCACTGTCAGGATCAGGGGGGGGAAGAGTCAGGGAACTTTGGACCTTCCTATCATGTACCAGTGTGATGTCACCACAGTCCTTTACCCTATTTAACCCCCCTGTAGGTATAAGGTAAGACTCCAGACATTCTTGTTCCCCCATCATATTTTTTACTTAACGCAACCAACACAGGACTGGTACAGGGGAAGGCTCGGGAGTGACTGGGACAGGGGGGGGCTCGTATGTACAGGGTAAGGGATATGTAGGTTACAGGTTTTAGCATCTTTTGTGACAGGAAGGCATCGTGTAAAGTGGTACAGGGTTGAGGCATCGGGGTAGTGTACAGATAGAGGCAAAATGAGTTAAAGGTAGAGGATCGTGAGTTACAGGTAAGGCATCGGGGAGTGTACAGGGAAAAGGGGAGTGAATGACTGGACAGGGTAGAGGGATCATTATGAAAACAGGGGAGAGGCATGGGTGTAGTGTACAGGTAGAGGCATGGGTTTTAGGTACAGGGTAGAAGAAACCCTTTGTATTGTACAGGGTAGAGGAAAACTTTGTATGTACGGGGAAAGGGCATCGGTGTAGTCTACGGGGTTAGGGGCATTGGTGTTTTGTACAGGGTAGAAGCATGGGTTCAGTGTAAAGGCAAAGGGGAAACGGTGAAAGTGTACGGGGTAAAAGGCATCGGTTAGTGAAACGGGAAAGGCATCTTTGTATGACTGGTACGGGCTAGAGGAAATCAGTTAATGACGGTAAAAGGTAAAAGGCACAATGTAGTGTACAATGAAAGGGGCCCAATCAGTGTAATGACTTTTACGGGGAAAGGGGCATCGGTTATTACAGGATAGAGGATCAGTGAAAGGAAACCGGGAAAGGGGAAAACGGTGAAAAGGACGGGCACGGGGTTAGAGGCATTGCTGAATTTTAAAATTTAAAAGTAATAAAATTTAAAAAATAATCGGGAAAAGGGTTGGGGAAAAAAAAATGAAAAGTGAAAAAAATTAAAAACCGGGGCTCCCAGTAAGTTTAACAAAAATTCTTTTTGCCCTTAAAGTCATGGTGAATGAAAGGTTTTTTTAAAAATTAAATGAACATTTTTTAGCAAGTAAGACATTAACTTTTCTGAGTATTTAAAAAGTCCCACCCTTTTTATAGTCCAATCTGAATGAATCCACTGATTTCCTAGCGTCTTAAACCCTTTTGGGCCCACAAACCTAAAGGGGCCCCTCCAAACGATACCGCCTCCTCATTTCCCCTTTCCCCGAATATTTCCCCCCCTGGTTACTTTGGGCTGATAAGGGTGGAGCCGATCATACGTTTTTTTATACATTAAGTTTTCCCGAGTTTTTATCCCAATGAAAGTCTGGTGAGCCTCTCCTTTAAATCTTTAACTATCTCCCTATTTCCCCTAACCACACTTTTCTGCTATGTTACCCATATTTCCCTTATGATAATCACATCCTCCTTTTGGTAGAAACGTTGGGGAGGGGGGGTGAAAGCTTTCGGTCCCCACTATGGGTTTTTCTGATACGGGGTTTTTGGGGGGTTTTACATGGTGTTTCATGATACATGGTGGTAAAATAACACGTTCCCCTTCCTTTTTACATAACACGTTCAAACCCTTTCCCCATCCCAAAAATTGGGCAATCAACTCACAATTTTACTGTTAAATACTGTACAAATTGGGCCCAAAATTCCTCCTCAGAACCCCCATAGAAAAAACACATGGTCCCCATATCTGAGCCGTGTAATTTATGTACCCAGAAAGGGACAAGGGAAATGCCACTGTGCCCCAAAAGGGCAGAATAAAATTTTTTAATTTTGGAGCTGCAGGAGACCCCCATCAAACCCCCCCCAAATTATTCAGCCCCCAAACCGAAAATTTTTTATTTGCCCAATCAAATCCAATAAGTGGTGGTGCTAGGGGAGGGGGTTAGCCGTCTCTTCCAAACTCACTCCACTGTGCCCTCCACCAGAAAGGAAGGGGAAAATTTATGTAATGGGTTTTTCCCATCTTTTGTCCGTGAAAAGAACCCCTGCTTTTAAATTACTTCATTTTCTGTTGCAGTCACTGTCCTAGGACTAGGTGTCCTCTATAGTGTAGGTGTATATAGAGTGTGATCTTGCTCTCAATCCTCCTCATCTTCTTCAGGTTCTCTCCAGTACTCTCACTGCTAAACTCAATGGTCTTTGTCATCACTGACCCACCAAATATGGACAAGGACAAAGACCTCAGGGCCACCAGGATATTAGACCTCACCCTGGAGATCATCTACTTTGAAAACCGGGGAGGGGGAGAGTCCACATGACAAACCTCTTATCTCTATCATAACAGGGAATGATGGAAAGGGAGGGGGCTTAGAATCTAAGTAGTGACATGTCTTTCCCCCTACACAGGATTTCACAGTATTTTTTGAAGTCCCCTCTGGGATTTTGGTTTTGGCCTTTCCCCTGTGTCAGGAGACGGGGCAGCACCCAGAGCCCCGACCTCCCCCCCATTCACTGAAAAACAGAAATCCTAGAACTACCACCAGGAACACTGAAACTGCCCGAACTGGAGAGGGGACTGGGAAATTTTTAAAACCTTTCTTAGCAAAATCTCTTTTCCCCCGGACCTTCCCAAAAATAACAATGCAACCTTTTGATTTTATTCAAAAGATTTAAAAGTTATTATGGGCTGAAAATATTTTTTTAAAAGGGGATAGGTGGGTCATTAAAAAGAAAGGTAAACATATTTTCAAACCCCAAACAAAATTTAATATATACATAAGATATAGGTTCAATCCAAACATTTCTTAATTAAAAAATATCATTTAATTATTAAAAAAACATGACACCTCCCATCTACCAAAAAAAAAAAAAATGAAAAATCTGACATCTGCCCCTTTGTTTTCACTAATCTAATAACCTTAAATAAGCAGGGAGCTATGACCTTTATTCAAATGCCACAGTCAGACCAAAAGCCCCTTTTAAACCAAAAATTTTGATGGGGAGCGAAAAAGAAAAAGTCCTTGTATCCTAGTCCAAAAAATTTAACCCGAAAAATTACACAAAAAATTTTAAATTTGAAGAAGACAAGAAGAAAGCCCCTAAATTAAAAAGATTTTCAAAATATCAAACTTATAATTCAATTTTGTTTCATTCCTCTCTCTGATAATTTTAAATCATTTTAAATTTCCCAAAACATATACCCCTGAGTTCAAACAAGAAAGGGGTTTTTTTGTTGGGTTTCCCCGCACAAATTTTCAATGTTAAAATTCATACATTTTGTCCTTTGGACCGTTTGGGGCCCCCCTTTAAATTTTCTCAGAGTATACGATACCTTTGATCAAGATCCAATGATACAAATAATAAAAATTTTGGGGGGATGTGGCATTCCGCTGAACCACCCCGAGATGCCTGACCCCCGAGTGGGTTAACAGGAGAACCCTTTCCTGCTGGGCCTCCTTTGCTTACCCCTGAAACATGTAAAAATCTTAATGACATCAAAAAAAATTTATCACTAATTTGTCAATAATCGTTTTGTGTTTCCTTTTTGTGTAGCATAATTCGGATTAAAAATTATCAAAGGTTTGGGGTTCCCGTCTTCTTAATATTTTGCATTCTTGGCAAGAAAAAAACCCTGTGCCAAGGAAAAAAAACCCATGTCTTGAAAAACAAAGTGGCACCTCCTAAATAGGAAGCTTGAAAAAAAATTTAAGCTGGGGAAAAACTTAATGAAGAAAAAATCCTTTTTTTGCAAAAATACAAATTTTTAAAGTGCGTAAATCTATGGGAATGTACCCTAACTCTGCATTTGTAGTGTTCACCCTGTTACATCTAAGAGGAGTTGAACCCACCCCCAACATATGGGATAAGAAATTGGGTTTTACTGTTGTAATGTAACGTACAGCAACCCACCAAGGGGTGATGCCCATCTGCTACTGGAAAAGAAAAACGTGTTTATCAAACCCTGATAGCTAGAATTACCTGGGAAAGTGTAAGTGTCATTTTCTCCTAAAATTAGTTCTTCTAGGGGAACAGATGTAGCTATGAATGGCATAGATTGTGATGATACTGGTGAATGTGTACATATCCATCTTACAGATTCTATTTGACCATAACACCATATAATGCACCTAGCCTCATATCCATTAGGTTTGCAAGAACTTTCAATGCAATTATATATGACAGATGTGTTTCTTTGGTTCAGGAATAGTAGTTATATCATCCGCACTCTCACCTGTGGGCATCTTTTCCTGCCATGTTGGATTAGTAATCTTCGGCTGATGCAGAAGCCAGTGAATTCCGTGAAAAGGCTCAGCAATATGGAACAACGACCAACCCATCCTCCCACCATACTAGCCCAATTCTTGTGACTGGTTGAGGGCAAGTTAATTTATTGTACTGGAGGGGCATCTCGATTCTTCTTTCCTTTCACGCGATGGAAGGGTATACACTTTGATTTACTCAGCTGCGTCTTTGGTGATGCTTATGGGAAGCACGTTGGAGCGGTAGAGCCAGGATATCTTCTGGTTCAATGTCTGCTTTGACAGGAGGAGCAGTTAGTAACTGCAGCAGTGGTACTTGCTTCCGTCTCGATGGGGGTTTACCACGTTTGCAGTGTGACGCCATCGGATCACGTTCCTCTTCCTTAGTACTTTTACACTTGAAGGAGTGGGCATCAGAACTTGAAATGGACCGGCCCTTTTGAAAAAGATCCAGAACGTAAAAAATTTGGTATATACATTATACTCCTGGTTTGACGTTGTGACAGGCAAGAGTTAGGGACAGGTTGCAGGTCCCTACTTGATGATGCATTATCCCTTTAATTGTTTTGTAGTTGTAGCACATAGTCCCAAATTAAGAGTGGTTAGAGGTTGAATGTTGTGTCTCTGGAGGTGAGAGGAGTGATTGGCAATTTTCAACAGAAATTCATAAGGTGAAAGTTGAAGTAACCCTCTGGGGGTGGTAATGTAGTTCCATATAACAAGAGTAAGGACTTATGGCCACCTTCATATCAGTCTCTTTGCAACATTTGGCTAAATATCTTGTGGTACGGACCAAATATTAACTACTGTTTCATTTAATCTTATCATAAATGGTGTGTTATCATTACTGTGAGTGTAAGTAAGTCTCTGATTTCTTGAAGCAACCTATGGTACAGTATAAAAATTTAACACAAAAACCAAGACATACCATAATATTCCTACCTTTGGTAGCTGTCTAACCTGAGGATCTTGGAAAGGGCCCTTGGTTGATGGGAGGTGTGATGGTAAAGCTCTCATGCTCCACCAGCACTCTGCTGGGAGGTTACTTCTGCAGGGCCAGACTTCCGCTTTTTGCAGTGAAACCTTGTGCACACCGTGTGTGGAGGACCAAATTTGGCATCAGCATGTCTTCCCACATGGGTTGCTTCAGATTGCGTTGTCAGATATTTTGGGGTCTCTGGCTTTCCTTCAGTCAATAGACCATCTGAAATCTGGTGTGCACCCCATAACCTTCCATCGGGCCTTGTTCCTACAGAGAGCAATTTTGGAAAAACAAAGTTTACAACGTTTCAGTAAAGACACAGTTACTATTTTTGAAGTATGTGCTTAATATTTCACAACAGCTGTTACTTTCAGAATGGATTCTCCATAACCACAGTTAAATCTATTTTGCTAGCTCGTAGCTCAAAAGTTTAACAACAAATTTTTTTTTTTTTTTTTTTTTTTTTTTTTTAAAAAAAAATTAAATCAGGGCATATGTGTACTGTCTTTACTTCAGACAAACTCTCATTGCTTGCAAGTAACTAAGTCTGGGTTTCTCAAATTTTCAAATTTCTTTCAAACTTCTTCCCTTAAATCCTGGGCGCGGCAGTATTATGGTCTCCGCCCCCTCAAGTCTGTACTAAATGGCATCTCTCTGACTCACTACCTCTCTCTATGAACCTCATGTGACAACAAATAACAAGGTTCACTTCAAAGGCACCTGTGCAGGTGGTGGATGTTGGATGTGACTAGGCTGGAGGAGAACAGGCTCCCACCTAGGGAATTGGGCCTGTGAGTACATTTGACAATTCAGGAGTACATACACAGAATGAGGAACCAGACATTCAAATTGTGTACCAAATACTCGGCAGGTTTTCTTTACAGACCAATGCTTCAGCGCATATGCTCTAAGGCAATGCATGCATTCTCTCTCTAACAATCTGCTTCACACGGTCTAACTGACCCACTGCTGCTAGCTATCTATTGGGGACTTGAGCACAGCGTGTGCATGTCCTTTGTCTTTAAGGCTAAACAAGTGTAATGGCTTTGTGTAATGTAGTAGGCATAGACCACCAGGGCTGTGAGGAGAGCATTTTGAACTTCTCAACAGCCTTTCTGGTCTGTCAATGTATGTGGAATGGTTCAGAACGAATCTTTGTTTAGTCCTATATTGTGGCAGCATATAAACCAATAATATGCAGTAAACCTACCATTCCCGAAGGCTATATCATGTCGGCTGTTCATTCTGGGATTGGACAAATTGTAAGCTAGCTACTATGTCGGATAGTAGGTATCTGTGGCCTGGTGTAAGGCAGTGTCCAATGTAAGTCACCCTGTCTTTATCATCTCTGTAATTTGTTTCAGGAGACATTGTCGTAGTCTGCAAGAAATTCAAGCAGAGCTTGTGTCAGTAAGCTATTCATGTCAGCCTTTCATGGGTAATTCAGGTTTTGTGTATGTGTGCAACTGGATTTACAAAGCTATGTGTATTTTGTGGGGTGCTTGCTATCTGCCACCACTTGTAGAATTCATATTCACACGCGTGTTGTGGATGTTTTTTTTTCTTCAGTATTGAACAATACTTCAGAATCAGTTAATGCTTCTTCATTTGCTGGCTGAAAATTAACCAATCCAGAATACAGCAGGTACACAGCATCCTCTGTATTCTCAAGTGTAGCATATATGTGAATGTATATAAGGGTGCATAATAATCTAAGGGGGTTTTTGGTTTAGGGCCCCCCATCCCAAGCTGAATTGCTAAATAAAAATCTTTTTACCAATAAGCTCAGTGGGGCATCTACTGAAATGGTTGAATGAATGTATAGTAGTGATGCGGCTTAGTGTGACTAATGTGTACTATAAAATAGGGTTTGCCTTTACCACTTACATCTTTGGCTGATATGGTCATTTGTGTACTGGAAGAAAATCAGTGTTAATGAGAGGACAATTTTTATTTTAGATCTTCTGTATCTAGAAGGAAAAACGCTTTTGATTGCCTCTTTGTTCCTGGAGAGAGAAAAATCCTAACATGAGTGTAAAATAAAAATAAATAATGCCAGTGGGAATTAGGATTTGTCCACTAGTCAGAGTGCTCGTCTCTGGGACCCATTTCATCCTGATTGGCCTCTGTTGATGTGAAAACTAGGTGTAATAATTTTACAGAATCCTGACCTGGGAATGTTACTGGTATGTTAGCATATCTTTTCTAATCCATTTCCCATGACTCTTGTGGTGTCTTTTTTATAATCTCCTACTAACCTAGCAATAAGCTCACAACTCACTAGCTGAATTTTGATTTTCTATCTTATCCTATTAGGGGGGGTCGTGTAGATTTGTGGTGGGTTAAGCTTCCCTTTCCTTACTTGTTCCTCCCTCCCTTAATGATGTTTGAAATGTCAATCTGGGTGTATCCTGGTCCTATTAGTGGTCTAGGTACTGTATTTCTATGCAGGTGGATGTACTGGTGAACGTATGATGCTGATGTTTGAGTGCAATGGGTGTGTATGTTCCTGTAATGATGGATCATTCCTCATAATGTAGTGCTTTTCTCTTTGATGGGTGTAACTTTCAGCTCCATGGCCCCATTCTTGAGATTTCTATAAATGGGGCACTTGGAGTTACTGAGTTAACGGGTGGAAGGGCCTAGGGCAGGTCAGGATATATTCCTGCAATATGCACCTATCTGATGTTTTGGGGGTTTGCAATAAGTGTCTGCTCGTGTAGAGGTGCTGGTGTCAGGGCTACTTGATGCATCTTTAGCGAGTGCTGCTGTAAGTTCTCTCTTTATTTGAGGGACCGCATGGCTCTGTACTAAGCTTGTAAACATGTCATCCTCAGCTTCATTACAATGGTCATTAGCTTTCGCGGCTTATCAATACATATTGTGACTGTACCACCATCTGAAGGTTTTGGTGTATATCAAAAGGTGTAGCAGAGTCAGGTGGTGTTAATGATGGGTTGTCAGTGTTATCTGTGTGTTCCCCTGAAGATAACATCTGTGTGTTGGCTTACATATCCAATTGCAATAACATTTCCTTTCATATCTTTCTATACAACTAAGATGCTATCTTCTGTAAATGTCTATAAATCCCATGTTCCTTATTTGAGGTAACTCAGGATATACACAATCGCCATTTATCCAAAAATGATGTATGTCTACCCCATATATTTTTTAGCATATGGGTCATAGGGACTTCCTCGGTATATAGATGTTACTTTTTCCCTATCTGGGGGCACATCAGACTTGTTCTTTCTGCAAAGTTGTGACACATTCCCCAAGTTTATGAAGTCCTTTTTAACCTAGGAAATTGTCCCACCTCGTCAGATGGACTAAAACAAATGTTTATAGCCATATATTACCCTTCACTGGAGGCAAACTACTTGCTCAGTGACTTTTCTATATTACTTAAAAGAGCATGTGGCGATTGTCTAGTTCCGTGTGGTAAATCTTACAATTCAATGACAATTATCAAATGAAAATTGTAATAACTTCTACTTCTTGCGATAACTTATTATAGTAAACAGTCTATTACTAACAGCAAGGTAATATTCATGTGCAAAAATAAACGCATATATAACAACATGAATAGAAGGAAAAAAAAATAGCAACAATAAGACAATAGCAACAATTAATGTGCATACCCAATGCAAACCAAACCAGTATGAAGTAAGTAAATTATCTCACCGCCTGAGGGCAGCCGCCCTAAGGAGAAGATAAAAAACAGAAGACAAAACAAAAACCCCATACAATAAAAACATTGGATAAAATGACAACAAAAATTCAGTATCAAAACCGATAATTGTTTCACTTTTAAAGCAACACTGCAAATTGTGACAATTTCTTATCTCAATCCTAACTTTGATAAAATCTAATAAAACTTTATACGCTAAACTATAAACCAAATTGAAACGTGGGAAACGTGGAGAGGGAGAATAAGGAATAATAGAGAAACCTCATCACCGCAATTAAACAGATCCAACACCTTTTTGCAGAGAAGCTATGGATTTGTGTGTGGCAAATGTCACCGTGCTAGCAGATCCATGTTCTCAAAGCTAAGGGGTGCTTGCGTTATCCCGTTTACTCCGGTGATATGTTTTCTAATGCCGAGTCACGGCACCAAATGATGTAAGTTATCCTTTCTTAGCAACCTTCATCTGTCTCCCAACGGACCTTCAAACTTAACAATGCACTGTGTTTTCTTTCAAAGTTTAGAATGCTTAATTATGGACATGTCATGATTTTTTAAAGGGTATAGGAGTGGATACATACAGAGAAGGTAGGCTTATTACAATCCAATAAAAGGATAAGTATATAGCATAAGGATATAGGTTACTATCCCAATCAGTATCTTAATGTAAAGATATTTCATTTAATTATTAAAATCATGCACCTTCCCATCTACCAAAAATTTAAATATGAAATACTCTGACATTCCGGCCTTAGTTTCACCGATCTAATAACTTAAACAGCAAGCTGCTATGACCTGTTATTCAAATGCCACAGCAGACCCAAAGGCCTCTTAGACCAAATATTATGTGGTGAGCGGAACGAGAACATGTCCTTGTATCCTAGTCAGAATTCATACAGAATATATTACTCAAAGATTAAGTTTGAAGAGACAAGATGGAAGCCATAAATTAAAATGATTGTCAAACTATAAACTTATATTCAATTCTGTTTCAGTCTGGTGAGTGTGTGGCCCCCCATGTGTCAGGAGGACGGAGCAGCACCCAGTGCCCGAGCTCTCCACCTTTCGTTCATGATTAAGAAGATCATAGAGCGGACCACCAGGTTTCACTGAGCTGCTGACTGGGAGGTGACTAAGGAATGCTGGGAAATTATTTAGTTAACTCCACTAGAGGGGTCCTGGTGGATGACTGGAGAGGTGACTGGGAATTATTTAGTAACACCACTGGAAGGGTCTGGGTGAATGGAGAGGTGACTGGGAATGTGGGGGAATTTTTTAAGTAACACCACTGGGGGGGGTCTGGGTGATGACGGGGAGAGGTGACGGGGAATGGGGGGAATTATATGTAACCCCACGGGAAAGGGGCCCTGGGTTATGATGAAATTTTGTTTTGGGAATGTGGGAATTATATTTTAAACCCCACTGGAGGGGTCTGGGTGATGACTGGAGAGGTAACTAGGAATGGGGGAATTATATAAACACCATTGGGGGGGTTTGGGGTAAAGGTGGAAGGTGGGGGAAAATCCCTGGGAATTATATAGTAACACCACTGGGGGGTTTGGGGGGGATGATGGAGGGGTTGACTGGGAATTTTTTGGGAAAACACCACGGGGGGGTTCGGGGTTTGATGCCCGAAAGGTGATGGGAAGGGCGGGGGAATTAATAGTAACACCACTGGAGGGGCCCGGGGGGATGACCCCTAGAGGTGACTGGAAAGTTGGGAATTATATGGAAAACATCACGGGGGGGGGTCCGGGGTGATGACTGGAGGGGGTGACTGGGAATGTTTGGGAATTTTATAGAAAACCACTACTGGAGGGGCCCTTGGGAAATTTACTGGAGAGGGACTGGGAATTAATAGAAACCCCAAAGGGGGGGTTCTGAGAAAACGACGGAGGGGTGACGGGGAAAATGCGGGGAAAATTATATAAAAACACCCCCTGGGGGGGGTTGGGTGATAATGGAGAGGTGACTGGGAAAAAAATTTTGTAACCCACTGGGGGGGGTCTGGGGGGAATAAAATGGGAGGGGTTTACTGGGGAGCGGGAATTATATATAACACCACTGGAGGGATCGGGGTTTGAGGGATTAAATCCGTGTTGTCATTTTTCCCTAAAAGGGTGTCGGGTTTTGTTGCGTCTATCTCCCCCATGGAGGAGTGGGAGTAAAATAGAAGGACCCCAAGGATCTGTCCCCAGGCCGTCATAATGGAGGCCCCCCCGGCCTCTCACATTACCAGGTAAGAGGAGCCCCTTCATGATTATAGGGGCAAAAGACCAGGTGTGGGGTTTCCCCAAGCCCCCCCAAACCATTGGTCACCCATTTTATTTTACCCCTGTATTCAGTCACGGGGGCAGAGTTTTTTTTTAATTATTGAATAAAGACCACATCAACCTAGAGGGCCCCACAAAATTTTTAGGGGGATGTACGGAGTGGGGGCATGCGGGTTATAGCGGGGGGAGCATCTTGCAGACAAAATTCCCCTTTTTCCCTTAAATTTCCACCCCGCTTGGGCTTATTTTTGGGGGCACACAACCCCCTTTTCCAGACCCTGCTGACATTTATCTATAGAAATGCAAGAAGTATCTAAAAGACAGAAGAAATCTAAAAAAACGGTTTCAACACCCATTTTGTATAAGATATAAAAATTTAGTGTTAAAACCGAAATGTTTGGGGGAAATTTTTTAAGATTGAGTCAAATGTCTTGATTTTTTTTTTAATTTTTTTTTTTCTTTAGAACTGGAACCGAACTAAATTTTTTACGGTTCTTTCGAGTAAAGTTCGCATTCGATATGCACGTTCGACACTCCAGTTTTAGTTTCCTTTTTAAAATGTTTGCTGAACTTTTGGGGCTTTTCCAATCATTTGCAGGCACAAAAAAAATGTAAAAAAAGGGCCCTTTGCTGAGGTGTGGGGGCTCTCTTTGGGTTTTTTGCAAAAAACCCACATACCCGTTAAATGTATTTCACTGTTTTCCCCTTTTTAATGCCTTTTCCCAATTTCACTGTCGTATTTGTACAGATTGCTCTCTGCTTGCTTTGCATCCCATAAAGGGCCCGCAAAAATTTTTTTTTTCATTGCGATTATTTAGGTAGGTGGGTTAGGGGGTTTTACAGCAAACTTGGGGAATCAAAAACAGAAATAGTTAGGGATTTTTTGTTTTGGGTTGAATTTTTCCCACACCCAGAAGCTGTTTTTTGGGCGACTTTTGCGGCTCCTTTTGCGCCCTTAAATAAAAAAATTTTTCATACTCTTTATAATCAACCCATTCCCCAAAAGTTCTTTTTTCCCTTTTTTTTGGGTAGATTTCCCTTCCCTAACATTTCCGATACCAAATCTCCCAAAAAAGGGGGAAAAAATCAAATTTCAAATATTTTTTGTTTGCGGCAAATTATTCTGTTTTGAAAAAAATTTCATTTTTGCGTTTTGGGGGTTGAGTCATTGAAATAAGAGACCATTACCAAATTTTTGTTTTTTTTAATATTTACCCTTTTTTAACAGGAGAGAACTAGAGGGGGTAATTTGGGTAAGGAGGGGCGTACAACAGGGGAGCTAGAGGTACGGGGGGAACAAGGCGCCCCTTTCCCAGTGCTCCGGAAAAACACACAAGTGAGCACATCGTCAGTCCCAACCGCAGGCCGTTACACGTGGGGGGTTCCCTGTGATTTTTCATTTAAATGCAGGTGCACCAATCTAAATTTTTTAGTGGTTAACACACCCCCGTTCAGCGGGTTTTTTCCCCCTTTTTCCTTTTAGGCACCCAAAAGTGTTTATCATCATCAAACAGTCCAAAACCCGAAGCAAAAAACGGGCCTAATTTTCACAACTCAATGTTCCCGAAACCCCTCCAGAAAAAACCCTATTCCCAAAAAAGCTTTTTAAATTTGGGAAAAATGCAGTTGGGGTCAGAAGGGAATTTTAAAAAAAACAAAAGGCCCCAAAAATTGATTTTTTTCTGCTCTGAGGGCCCCAAACGCTGTTTTCCCCCAGATGAGGCCAAAAAGGAAAACTGGGGCTTTACCCAAAATACAAAGGGGAGTCAGGGAATTTCCTCACAGTGCCTGTGGCTTCTAGCCCCAAGCCCTTTAGGATGTAGGCTGTCAGGAAAGGGGGAAATCACCTGTTATGCTGAAGCCCTTGTGGACCCCGCGTGGTCTTTTGAGCCCGCCGCTATCAGCGCCCCCTTTTTGGGGGAAAAGGATGATGGGGGGAGCGTCCAGTGCAGGTTTCCCGGGGCCCCGGGAAAAGGGGGAGGGTTGGGCGCACAAGTCCGCTGACATTAAAACCCCATCCATGGGGGCCCGTGGTGGCAAAACGGGAAAAAACTGGGGACTAGGGTTTTTACAGTTGAAGGGTCCGGACCCCGTGAAGCCAGGTCCTTTTTTTGATCAAGCCCCAGATTCGCTGACTGATTTTCTTTTTGGGCCCGGGTTTGCTTTCAAAAAGTCATTTGGGAAAGAAGATAAAGAGTTTAAACACCAACCCCGCATTTAACAACACTTTCATGTAAAGAAGAAATTTTTTTAAGAAGTCCCCCTTGGGGGAAAAAAGGCCACAAAGGTCTTGGGCTTCCCAAACCCCTGTGGCATCTTGGGGCTTCCCTTTTTCTTTGCCCCTTTTCCCCAAAACCCAAAGGGGGTCCTCTGCAAGGGCCCATGTAAATGGGCAAAAATGAAACAAGCACCATCCCAGCCCAGAAAAATGTCGGCCCAATTCACTCCCCCGGCAACACCCCCCAAAAACCTTCCCCCAGTTTGACCTGGGACATCGTACAGAGCCAGTTCCCCGGGAGCCAGCCTTCTGTGTCCAGGTGTGGAAAAGGGCATTAAAAAAGCTTTTATCCCCCAAACCCCCCACAATTGGGGTTTTTGCCTTGGAAATGTTGTCCCTTTTTGGGGCCCCGGTTTCACCGAAAATTTTTTTGGGGTTTTGGGCCCGGACCCCGGTATGCCCCCCAAAAAAGAACTCCAGTGCGTTGGGTTTCATTTTGTGTCCACTGAAGTCCATTCATACGGAACCCCCGTACTAGTAACAAAGGTCAAAAGGGGGTTTTCATATCATTGACTGATCCCCGGGTGAAATTTTTTGGGTAACAATTCCTCTAGTGAAGGGTCCGGGGGAACAATATTCCACAAATGTGGGAAGGGGCAGAGTTCCCGATCCCCAACCCGACGGGGAGCATCACGTGCCAAAGAAACCATGCCGTTCCAAAAAAAATTGTCTTGGGGACTGTCAAAACAGCGTGGAGGGCCCGTCCCTCAGACCCATCAGGTTTGGGTGGGTTTCCAAAAAAACCTTTGGGGCCAGGGAAGGTGGTATGCGACAACGGGGGGAAAACTCCCTTTCTCCCCCCTTTTGAAAACCGGGAGACTTATGCACAGGGCGTTTCCAGGGTAAATTGCACTCAGGCGGGGGTGAAGAAAAAAAAATTTTTTTTCGCCCCCCCCCCTCCTAAAAAAATTTTGCAACCATGCAAAACATTTCTCACCATAAAACCCAAAACCAAAAAAATACAAAAAAACCCTTTTCCCCAATGTGCTAAAGTATAAAAACAAAAAATTAAAAAAAATACATTTACTAAATTAAAATGCTACAAAGACAAAACCCGAATCCCCGGGTAATGTCCCCAATTTTCCCACAAAAATCCCATTTTCACCGCCGAGTGACCGAAAAAAAACCCCTACACTATTACCACAAAATCACCAGCACATATTTACTGAAAAAAACAATGACCATTAAAAAAACCCCAAACCAAATTTTAAAAACAATTAATTTTAAACCCGGCCCCACGTGGGCCAAACAGTAATGGATACCACTGTACACAGGCTTACCCGACTAAAAAAGGGCCACGAAAAGTTTCATCCAGGGGCTTCACGGGGAGTCTCGAAGAGGGTTTTTTTTTTCTTTCTTCTTTTCCATCGTCCCAGACCCCCCAAGAAGTCTTCCCTGGCCCGACTTTTTCACGTAAAATTTACAAAACAAAAAAAACTTAGACTCCCCACTTTATCAGCTTTCTCTCCAGTTCATAACTGGGGATACAAAAAAACCCCAAACTATAGCACCCCATAGGTAGCCAAGTAGTAGCCCCTGAGCCCCGACGAAACCCCCCTTTTGCCAGACAAAAGCCCCCCCCTAGCCCCGGCAATGCCCCCTATAGCCAGGCGATGCCCCCCATCCGGCAATGCCCCCTAAAGCCAGGGAATGCTCCCTATTTTTCCCGGTAGTGCTCCCCATTGTCAGGTAGTTTCCCCCTTTATAGGCCCGGTTTGTTTCCCCCTCTAGCCGGTTTGATTCCCCTATAGCCAGGTTTGATTTCCCCCATAGCCAGGTAAATTTCCCCCTTTAAAAGTCAGGTAGTGCCCCCAAAAAGCCAGGGTTTTTTTCCCCCTTTTAAACCCGGTGGTCCCCATAATAGCCAAAGGGGGTTTCCCCAAATAGCCAAGTAGTGCCCCCCTTTTAGCCAGGGAAATGCCCCCCTTTTGCCAGTAAATAGTGCCCCCCTTTTTTTGGGCCAGGTAGTGGCCCCCGCATTTTAAAGATAGTAAAATAAATAAAAAGGATTGGGCCCCACAAAAATCCCAAAGGTCCCCCGCAAAAGCAGCTCCGGGAGTGCTGAGCCCGTGTAAGCGGCATGACGTCATCCGCCACCCTTTGCTTTACGCAGCTCCCAGGGGTCCCCTCGGCGGCAGAGTGCCCCGCCGAAGAGAACCCAGCATCGCAGGGGGGGACGGTTTAAAACTGTGTGCCCCCCGCGCGCTGATATTACAGGGGAAGGAGGCAGGAAAGGATTGTCCGCCCCTCCCCTTTCCCCCCGCGCACAGCGGGGGGGGGGGGTTCAGTGCTTTAGTGGGCTGGGCCCCCCGTTTTT
>JAODAL010069695.1:0-16236 GCA_025379985.1 Phyllomedusa bahiana
TGGGGCTCATGCTGTGGCCCAGGACAGGTATAGTCAATGTCCAGTAAATAAAATGGTGGTTGAAAACTCCTTTTTCCCGGCACTTTTTAAATGTGGGGGTCATGCAGGTTTGGGGCTCATGGCTGCGTCCAGGACGGGTATAGTCAATGTCCAGTGAAACTAAAATGGTGGTTGAAAGACTCCTTTTTCCGGCACTTTTTAAATGTGGGGTCATGCAGGTTTGGGGCTCATGCTGTGGCCCAGGACAGGTATAGTCAATGCCCAGTGAAACTAAATGGTTGTTGAAAGACTCCTTTTTCCGGGCACTTTTTAAATGTGGGGGTCTTTGCAGGTTTGGGGGTTTCATGCTTGGCCCAGGACAGGTATAGTCAATGTCCAGTGAAACTAAAATGGGGGTTTTGAAAGAACTATTTTTTTTTCCGGCACTTTTTAAAATGTGGGGGGTCATGCAGGTTTGGGGCTCATGCTGTGGCCCAGGACAGGTATAGTCAATGTCCATTTGAACTTTATTTGTGGTTGTTAGACTCCTTTTTTCGGCACTTTTTAAACTGTGGGGGTCATGCAGGTTTGGGGCTCATGCTGTGGCCCAGGACAGGTATAGTCAATGTCCAGTGAAACTAAAATGGGGGGTTGAAAGACTCCTTTTTCCGGCACTTTTTAAATGTGGGGGTCATGCAGGTTTGGGGCTCATGCTGTGGCCCAGGACAGGTATAGTCAATGTCCAGTTCAACAAACATGTTGGTTGAAAGGACCCCTTTTTTTTCCCGGCACTTTTTAAATGTGGGGTCATGCAGGTTTGGGGCTCATGCTGCGTTCCAGGACAGGGATATTCAATGTCAGTTCAAGTAACATGCTGGTTCAAATCATACTGCCTTCTGGCACTTTTTAATTTGGGGGTGATGCAGGTTTAAGGGTCAGGCTGTGGTACAAGACAGGGATAGTAAATGGTCTTGGACTTTTTTTCTGTGACTTTTATAACCCTAAGTGTGTTGCCTAAGATGTAGCACGTATCCATTTGACTGTTTGGGATGTTAATTTCAGCTTCTCCAGCCTTGTTTGGGTGTAATAATGAAGGTGTTGTTGCTCTCCCATAGACTTAATGGTCATCGCGCATAATCGATGCTCACTATCGAAAAAAAACCTTATCGATAAGCGCCGACTATCGACTATCGATCGATCTCGATAGCCAACGCAATCGCTCAACACTAGCTATAACCAGCAAGAAACTGAACTCAGGAGGAACTAAACTAGTAAAACAGGGACCCTGTCCAGCGTGTGATTGGACTGGCTCCCTGACATCCAGAACACAGCCTAATAAGTGTAGATAATAGTCACTCACATCTCATCAAATCACCTGCTGCTCAGCACAGGATTATAAGCAGCATATGGGTGTGGCAGGGAACCTGTCAATCACTGTCAGCAGAATCTGTTACGGCAGTGCTCAGACTGGTATACAATACCAAAATCATGGCTCAAAGCGCATCTTCCAGCATTTCTTATGAGGTCCAAGCCAGTGCGGTCATGACACACAGTCTGCTGGGGGATGGGGAGGAACAGAGGACTTACCTCCTGTGGACTGTACTACTTCTACGGTCTGTAACCCTCAGAATCATATTGTGCAGGCCGAACCCCGTCCCCAGACGATCAGCCACCAGAATGATCGTCAGCGAATGCAAGGGATGGAGTATTTCTGTATTTGTTTTTTTTTTTCACAGATTTCCCCTCTGATGGATGAATTGGACTTCATCTTACCAGCAATTAATCCTTTTCTTTACTAAAATGGTCAATGAGGGCTGCTGTCTGGAAGTATTTATTTAAATAAAGTTTTATATTGTTAGTTACAAAGGCTTATGGGAAGAAAGCTGAACTCTCCAGCACCCTTTATTGGATATAGCAGTCCTCATGTCACATGTGATTCACTGAGCCTTGCAATGTGACAGGATTCAAGCCATGCCTGTGTAGTTGATCTGCATACAACTGTTTTGGGGTGTTGCTCTTCATCAGTGCAGAGTAGAACTTACTGCCTTGCTAGATTAGTGTGGCTCAGAAGGGGTATTGTATCTCATTGGCGAGAAACATTATCAGTGTGTGAAAATGTAATCACCTTTTACACCTCACTGGATATTTGCATATTACAAAGGCTAATGGGAATAGAACCTTTGTAATATGCAAATACCCAGTGAGGTTTAAAGAGCAATTAAATCCTCACAAACCGACATGGTGCTTCTCTCCAATGAAATACATAACCCCCTCCTGAGCCACACTCACCTAGGCAGGCAGTAGGTTCAACGCTACACTGATGAGGTGGAAACAGTTATATGCAGATTAATTACATTGACATGGCTTGAACCCTGTCACATAACAAGGCTCAAGGTGTCACATGTGACTTGAGGACTGCTACTTCTAATAGAGGGTGCTGCAGAGTTCAGCTCTATTCCCATAAGACTTTGTAATATACAAATAGATAGTGAAGTGTAAAAGGCGATTAAATCCTCACACACCGACATGGTGCTTCTCCCCCATTAGATGCATTAACCCTCTAATGTTATTGTCATAGTTATATAGTTTGTAAGGCCGAAAAAAGAAAGATGTCCATTCAGTTCAGCCTATCATGCTATAGTGTTGGTCCATAATAAGGCAAAAAATCCCATGAGGTAGAAGCCAGTTATCCTAATATAAGAGAAAAAAAATCATTTCCGACTCTAACCTGGCAATCAGAATAAATCCCTGGATCAACAGCCCTTCTCCAGAATCCTAGTTACTATAACTTGTTACATTACTGCACTCTAGAAATGCATACAGAACCTTTTTAAATTCTGGTAGAGCACTTCACAGTCTCACTGCTCTTACAGTAAGAATGCCTTTTTATGTCTACGTAGAAACTTTTTTTCCTCAAGATGTAGAGGATGCCCTCTTGATTTTGATACAATCCTGAGTATAAATAAATCTTGGGAGAGATCGCTATATTGATCTTTGATATATTTAAACATATTTATTATGTCCCCCCCAAAGCAATCTTTTATCTAAACTAGATAACCCTAATCTTGCAAATCTTTCCGGGTATTGCAGTCCAGCCAGTCCTGTTATTACTTTTTTTCCCCCATCTTTGAAACTGTTCAAGCTCTACAACGTCTTTCCTCTGCACTGGTGCCCATAACTGTACACAGTACTCCATGTGTGGTCTGACCATTTTACCTACAAAATAGGTTAAACTTACCAGCCTATAGTTTTCAGGATCACTTTTTGACCCCTTTTTCAATATCGTCACCAAATCCTTTGGGATATAACCAGTTATTATACAGTCCATAAATATTAAGAATAGGGGCCTGTCTATTACATTATTAATTCCCTGAGGACACAGGGGTGTATACCATTAGCACCTGGGGATTTGTCTATTTTAATCTTATTAAGGCAGAGCTGCACTTCTTCCTGGGTTAAAAAAGAAACATTTAATGTGGAGTTTACCCCATCCTCTGTCCAACAACAGGAAGGTCATTTTACTCTGTAAATACAGTGGAGAAAAATGATTTAATAGGTTTGCTTTCTCCTCATTGCCCTCTATAATACCTTCCTCACTACTTTTCAAAGGTCCAACATTTTCAGGTTTACTCTCTTTGCTATTTACTCAGGGTTTTTCTTTTATCATTTTATTCTAATGTTAGTAATAAAAGTGTTTGACAGATGCCTCTGTATTACTGTCGCTGGGGCTTGGTGTCAGTCTTAGGAAAACAAAAATAAAACACAGCTGGCTGACACTAAGCCCCAGTGGTAGCAATAGAAAGACATCTTTCAAACAGCTCTTTTACTAACACTGGAACAAGAAAATGGTTAAAAATATAGTGAAACACAACATTTTATTTAAATAAACACTCCCCGACAACATTCCTTGTTGACCATTTTATTAAATAAATGGATCCAAGAATGGCCCAACATAGTCCAATAAGTCCAACGTACTCCAGAGGGGAATCCTGTAAAATTCATAAACACTTATCAGCATTTGGTGGACAGCTACCTAAAGTCCCTAGAGCAGCATGAATGTTAAATATGGCCCAACAGATAGGTAGAACACTCTTTTAAATAGGTAGCCTCAATTAAGCTGGTAGGTCCCCAAATTAGTTAGCCAAACCCATGCTATTAGATAAGTAGCCCCGCACTCCACTCGGTATCTAGGTATATAGGCCACCCATTATGTGGTAAGATCCCAGTAGGTAGGCAGGTAGGTAGATAAGAATCTCGGAAGGCAAGACCCCAGGTACGTTATCAAGGCCACAGGTAGGTAGGTATGAAAGCAGACAATGCCCCAGCAAAGTAGGTAGGTAGTTAGAGAAGGCCACAAGTCGATAAGTAGGTAGGCCCAAGATAGGCAAATAGGTAGGCCCCAAGTAGGTAGGTTTGTAGGTCTCAGGAAGGAATGTTGGTAGCCCTTAGGTACGTTGGTAGGCCCCAAGCATGTAGGTTGGTAGGCCCAAGGTACATAGGTGACCTGTCCCAGGTAGGTAGTTAGGCCCCAGGTAGGTAGGTAGTAGGTCCCAGTTAGGAAGGTACATAGTCATCAGGTAGATAGTTACTCCCCAATTAAGTAGATAGATAGGCCTCAGGTAGGTAGGCCTCAGTTAGGTAGGTATGTAGGCCCCAGGTAGGTAGGTCGGCAGTAAGTAGGCTGTAGGTGGCCCCAAGGTAGGTCGGTAGTTATGGCCCCATTAGTGAAAAATAAAAATATATAAACTCACCTCTTTACATTTGACGAGCAGCAGGCCGACTTCTCCTTGTGAAGCCCAGCGCAGGCCACGCAATGATATGATGTCATCATGCCGTCTGCATCAAGATGCATAGTTGACGCCTTGTAAGCATAAGACCGAATAGCAGGGAAGGGTGTTGGTGATTATCACGGTTAATGTCGTGGCTCCGGTGTACGGCCACGGGCATGCCTGTGGCCTGGCTGTTGCTGCGGCATCCTCCTGTGCCCCTCCTATTTGTTACGCACCTGCCCCGGCTCTTGTCTGAACTGTGGTGCCAGCGGCAGTCCCTGCCCACAGATTCGAGTCTGCTATCCTTCCTCCAGCACTCTGGCATCCGGTGCGGACACGTGTGCCCACTAGGGGCTTGCACGTGGCACTACTCTGTATTTAAAGGGACAGTGTCCCACTTACCTGCTCCATTACCTGTGATCCCTGGCTTTCTTGCCCTTGTTCTAAACTTCCTGCAGTTTGTTGGTGTCCATCCTAGAAGCTTGACCCCTATTTTCTGAAGTTCTTGCTGAATAAACCCTCGAGTTACCAGTGTTCTTGTGTATCTTATGTTAACCCTGCGCTATCCAGCGCACCTGTTCCCTGCTGTTCCTGACATTGTGCTCATCTGTTGCTACCTGCTGTTATCTGTTGCTGTTTCAAGTCCGTTACATTCCTGGGACTCTGCTATCTGTCTGTGGCTACAGTATATGCTGCTGTGTTCAGTCACTACTACCACTGTCCAGTGTCCTATCCCACACTTTGGCTACCTCAATGAGTATCACCATCTTTGCTCGCGGGGGCCCAGAGGATCCACACAATCCGGCTTTTCTAACCACCTGCGTTAGAAAACGTGAGAATGACACTCTTCTCTGCTGAGTACTTTAACTGTTTGCACGTCCTGAAGAAACGAAAACAATTAATTAGATGGCTCAGTCATTACATGCTGCTGAACATTTGGGATAGAGGACCCAGGTGTTCTGAGACAGGATACACTATTCGAGCCCCCTGCGGCAGCAAGCCCCATAGCAGCTGCTATGGTTGCTAGCGAGGCAGTTCTACCACTGATTAAGCTCTTGAGCAGATGTCCAACTGTAATACTTTTCTGAGGTTCATTTGCTTTAGTTCATGTGTGGCAGTGGTTGTGAATTTATGTAATTATGTTGTTTCAACAAAACTGTCTTTTATGATTAATCATATAAGAGTTATTTTTGTTTACACTTGTTTGAAGTTTTGTAGCTGTACACACAGTAGTAGTTTTTCCTTTGTGGCACCTATTGTTTTTTTGCAGGTTAATATACTTAAATGGGTTCTCCCAGTACAGGCTTTCACAGGTATCTTGTGCTTTCTCTCTATCTTACAGTTTCAAATCCAGGGGTGAGTCTCTCCTCGCACCATTAAAAACTCAGGACAGTAAAAACCCAACGCACTTCCTGCCGTATACCGGCACTTTCTCAAGGGTAATTCCGTAATAAAAATTACTGTGATATTTAAATGGAGTGGTATTTTTGCATAGGTCGGCTGAGGTGTCAATCAGCATATCAAAGAAACCGACTAGTTGGATGAGCTGTCAATCAAGATCATCAGTGACAGGCTTTAAAAGACAAGAGATAGTTCGTGTCGGTATACGATTGGAAGAGCGGTACATCAATCAGCAATGCGGGTGTTAGTCTCTCCCAGCCTGGAGATCTCCGTGGAGAATTTGCTCCGGCAAAGGAATGGACGCCGGAATGTTTTACTTACATTTTACATTTGGCATACATTTTTACATAATACATACATTTATAAAAATGGTAATTGAAAGTTACAAGAATAGTTGTACTAAAAAACACATAAAAAGTGTAAGATGTGTTATTTATTAAAACTGTGTATGAGAAGAAAATGATTCATGATGTTGTGTTGAAATTACCATTGGTGAATTTTTTTTTTTTGTTAAATAAACTCATTAAGTTAGTAATGTGTTGTGTATTATTTTCTATAATCATGATGAGACTTAAATTTGTTCTATATAGTTTTAGCACTAGGAAAAAGGACTTATAAAACAGTATTTCCTATGAGGCACTGTATAAGTAGGTTTACTGCTATTTGAACCAATGAGATTACTGGCGGAAGTAGTGACATCATCACGCCCCCTCCCTGCTCCCTCCTGAGTCATCATCATCATTCAGTGTGAGAAGTCCGGGAGAGGATTACACAGCTCTGCAGACCTCCTGCAATGGTCAGTTCTCATGCCTGGAGAACTGTTGCCTCCTTCCACAAGCTCCTTGTAACCAGAACACCTATATTGGTGTAAGCAGTTATACATACAGCGTGAAATTTTGAAACAAATGTGAGAAATGCAAACTACTCTACCACCTACCTGAAAAAAGAGGAGGAGCAGAGTGTATAAGGCCATGTTATATGAGTGTGTTATAGCTGACAGATAAAGAGACTCAGTAATTGCCCAAATCTTTGACATAGAGCTGTCACTGTGAGAGGAACAGAGAGGAGCTCAGGCAGCCTTTCACACAGCTCAGAAGGGAGTGAGCACAGAGAGTTCAGACAGCCAGTCACTGCACAGGGGGCATGTGCCACACAGGAGGCATGTCATGACAGGGTTGAACCAAATATCAGGCAGCCAATCACTGCAAAGGGCGCGTGACCCGACCAGAGGCTGCTGATTTAGCTCTTGACACACACAGATTAGCTCATAGCTGCTATACTAAATTATTCCGGTAATACAAACCAATTGCAAAAGTGCTTATTTTTACTTTCCCCATCATTACAGATATGATCCTTGTAGCAAAACTACCCCTTTAAGTGTTCATATTCACCACACAGAGATCTATACCAGCTATGATTTAGTGTATATTTCTATGATAATTTACTTAACCTTCTAGTAAAAATTCTAGGAAATATGATGAGCCATAGAAGCACAAGCCCCTACAGTTAAGCCCTACTAAAAAAGTGGTATAAAATAGTAAAAAATGCTAATTTTAGCACAATCCTCAGTTGTGCAAAAATTAGCCTCTACTGTACATAAGTTTTTGCCTTTATTGTTGTAATCCAGCATTTGAAGAGGTTATCATCATTTGTCGAATAACATTCAACAGCTCTTATAATATTTTTATAATAATTAAGATTGCAACTATTTATACAGGTTAGAATTTTGAAAATTAGAATTTAAAAAGAATATTAACCATAGTTGGACACTAAGGAATTATTCATTAAAATAAATACGCACTGGGCCAGGTTGCTTCAGAATCAGTTTTCTCCTAAGACTATGTTACAAGAATTGTCTTATAAAAATCACACAGTGAGATGGATAGACATAAAAGGATACCATACACACCAACATCATTTTACCTCATACTCCATTCAACCTCCATACGTTGAGGAAGTATGTAGCCATTTCATGTGATTGATTGTGACATGAACTGAATGGTAACTTGCTAATGTGTTTAGTCTAGTGATGTAAGTTGAGCTCACACGGCATATTGCGGCACGTACCTCTGCGTGCCACAAGCGGTGTTTTAGAAGTACATGCTGACCAGGGGCGGCGGTCCCATTCACTTCTATTATCCAAAGCAAATAAACGTATTGGAGCGCAATATGGTCTAAAAGACTCAGTGAAGAAATAACCACAGACTAATTTCTCAATGTACTTAATATTTCTTTATTTTTTATTGCTCTGTTTCATATCACATAGTTGATGGCGCATCACTTAAGATGCATTTGTATGTTTCATATATCACCATTCCAGGTATTAATGTCATAGAGACATACAGTTTAGCACTAAACTCTAGATATAAAATCAACTTTAATATGCATGAAACATTCAGTCAACATTTTTGAGAAATGAAGAAAAAGTCACTATGACTGGCCTGTGAGGACATCAAAACTACAAGCAATGCAGATGGGGATGTTTTCAGATAATAAAATAACAATCCCTGGAGATTGCTATAACTTAAAATACTTCAATGTTAACATATAATTGATGTTGACCATCGCAATTATGAATGCACTGACTTCTGATGTACTCATCAAAATGTAGTAAAACATGAAAGTATCTGCCTATATACTAAGCTGGGGAGACAGGTGTTGCTCGCCTTGTTACCTTTACTTAGGGTTGGATACAGACCTTGAGATAGAGTCCATATGGTTGTTAAATAATAATCTTTAGCTGAAAACTACTTAGGTGATCTATGTTTATAGAGATTGTTCTACTAAGCAACATTCTGGTAAGGTTCACTTGTATACTACTCACTATTTCTGAAGCTAGCAATATTATGCATGTAATTCATCCATAAACTTAGTAAAACTATGTGTGTAAACACATCAGGTCAAAACAGTGTATAACAAACTTTCAAAACTTAACGGAATATTCCTTCATGGCTTTCTCTATTCACGTCGATGGGACTTGCAAGCACAGCCAAGTAATGTTCACAACTGGGCTTGGAACTCCTATGGAAATAGCTGTGAATGTGTGACCAGCTCTCCATCCCACTTCACTGGCACAGGCTCAGGTCAGTCAGTAAAATACCATATAGCAATATCTCTTTAAGCTAGACATAAACTTGACATTTCGCCACTTTCTGAATGACTTGTTGTTTTTAATTTGAAAGCGCTGTCATTCAGTTCAACAATTTTTCTAGTTAAAATAATAAATCATCAACTGGGCCTTTTTAATTTAGTTATAATGCACTTAAATGATCATTCCCTGTGTTATTCACGGATTGTTGATAATGAAAGACTTTCTAATTATACTAATGACTGCACTGGATAATGACCAAATAGATGGCACATTGACTTTCCTCCATACAATCTACCTTTGATTTGATATGCCTTTTTTTGCATTGTATAAAGGAGCTGATAGTTGGCAGAAGGTGCTTTCAATTAGCCTTTATCATTATTTAATATTTATATGCACTTAATTATTTTTTTTTACCTTTTTCTAAAAAAAAACAACAGTATTATAAAAATGATGTGTTCATTCCATGCTCTGAAAGCAGCACATATAATATTTTATTGGTTAGACAATAAACATGACTTCTATGATACTTTTTTGGCACAAAGGTATTTATAATCACTTGACTTCCAGAGAAACACAATATTGGCAATCATAAAGCTCCATTTCTAATCCTTTTTTCAGGTTCATTTGCTACAGTTTATGTGTGGGACCAGCGGTATAGTCATTATTATTCAATCCTTCTTGTAGTAGTAATTTGCACTATTTTGAATGACTTCTTGTGGGCTAGTGCTTATACACAGTAATTAATGTAAATAAGCAGAGCATAGAGAACAGTATTGAAGGAAGGAATTGTAAAGAAAGAGAAGAAACAATTACATAAATTTTTCCTGCTTTTTTACCACTGTTTGTTTGGTAAAGTTTATAAGACTGCCTGTCATGTACCTGTATTTCTTTCATTTTTATACAGATTTTGATGGCAAGACAATCAAGAGAGCAATACAAAAGTTAAATAATTGTTGTTCTGCATGGTATTTCAAGAAATGGTATTTTAAGACATTTCTGCTGAAAGCTATGGAGCAAAGAAACAGAACACTTGTGACAGAATTCATCCTCTCTGGTCTCTTCTCCAACCCAAACCTTCAGCTGCCTCTCTTTCTTCTCTGCTTATTAGTCTACATGATAACTTTGCTGGGTAATCTTACGATCATTGAGTTAATTAGAATAAGTCCAGGTCTGCAAACACCAATGTACTTCTTTCTCATGAACCTAGCATGTGTAGATATCCTTTATTCCTCAACTATTATGCCCAATGCTATGGCAAATACAGTCATATGAAAAAGTTTGGGCACCCCTATTAATCTTAATTATTTTTAGCTCTAAATATTTGGGTGTTTGCAACAGCCATTTCAATTTGATATATCTAATAACTGATGGACACAGTAATATTTCCAGATTGAAATGAGGTTTATTGTACTAACACAAAATGTGCAATATGCATTAAACCAAAATTTGACTGATGCAAAAATTTGGGTACCCTTATCCTTTTATTGATTTGAATACTCCTAACTAATTTTTACTGACTTTCTGAAGCACAACATTGGTTTTGTAACATCACTAAGCTTTGAAATTCATAGCCAGGTGTATCCAATGATGAGAAAAGGTATTTAAGGTGGCCAATTGCAAGTTGTTCTCCTATTTGGATCTCCTGTGAAGAGTGGCATCATGGGCTTCTCAAAACAACTCTCAAATGATCTGAAAAAAAAAACAAAGATTGTTAAAACATATTTTGTTTAGGGGAAAAAGGATAAAAAAAATTTGTCTCAAGATTTAACCTGCATTTTCCCACTGTGAGGAATATAGAAAGGGAAAATTGGAAACTCCCCCGGGCCCATTCTTGTTAAGCCCCCAAAAAGGGGCGGGCCCAAAAGAAAAATATCAAAAAGGGCCCAAAGGAAAAAGGGGAAAATGGTGAGAACAGTCAAAGGAAAACCCCAACAACCCACCCCCAAAGAGCTGCAGCATCATTTTGCTGCAGTTTGGGGGTCACTGGGCACCGGTCAAAAATTTACAGAAACATTTTGCACAAGGAGAAGCTGTATGGGAAGGGATGCGAAAAAAGGCCGTTTCTAAAAGCACCCTGGGGTATGAAAACACTTTTGGGAAACAAGCCATTTTTATTTTGGAAGAAGGCCCCTGGGGGACTAAATGAAACAAAGTTTTGATTTCATAAAAAAAGGGCGTTATGCATGGAAAACCCCAAAAAAACAGCTTTCCCAAAAAAAAACACTTGTTTCCCACATTTTAAAATTTTGGGGTGGAGGTTCCATCAGGCTTGGGGGCTGGGGGGGCCAAACAATCCCGGGCCCGGGGGAAATTTCTTTTTAAAGTTGAGGGTCGCATGGTTTAAACCCCCGTATCAGCGATTCTTAAAAAAAAATTTTACAAAAATAAATGTGGAATTTGAAGTTTTTGCCAGGGAGGGGCTATTTCAGCAAGACAATGATCCCAAACACGTTTCCAAATTTTACTCAGGCTTTTCCATGCAGGGGAAAAATTTACAATTTCGGGAATGGCCATCCCCCCCCCTGGGCCCTAATATCATTGAACATCTGGGGGGATATTTTTAAAGGGGGGCTGCCCTGCCGGCGACCATAAAAAACTTAACTGAACTTGAATTGTTTTTTTTAAAGAGGAATGGCAAAAAACCTTACCAGGTTTCCAGGAACTGATTAAAAAGCTACGGAAGAAACAGAGGCTGTTTTTTTTGAAAAAGGGGGGAGGATCTACTAAATATTAATGTCACTTTTCTTTTGGGGGTTTCCCAAATTTTTGGGCCCCCGGCCCAAAATTTTTTGGTTTTTAATGCATATTGCACTTTTTTGGGGTTAGACAATAAACCTCATTTCAACCCAAAATTTTTAACTGTGTCCTTTCAGTTATTAGATATTAAAATTTGAAATGGCTGTTGCAAACACCCAAATTTTAAAACCTAAAAATGATTAAGATTAATGGGGGGTCCCCAAAAACCTTTTTAAATATAACTGTATTTCTCTTTTAAAATAAAACCAATCCCCCATCATTTCCCAATGTTTAATATCAAATGTTTCTCTTTATTAACCGGGGGCTGGAAAACAATAAAAACTTACAGAAAATGGCCAATGCCCGATATGCAGCTATATGTAAACCGCTGAAATTATAAAAAATCATTTTTTGAAAAAAGAAAAAATTTTGCTTTTCCTTTTCCCCGGGATACACAGCAGGATGCCCTCAATTCATTCACACATACTTTTACTGCACATTTATCTTACCGTTTTGGGGGTCTAATAAACCCTTAAACCATTTCAAACTTTTAAACAAACCCATCTTAAGCCCGTCTTTAAAAAGGATACAAAATTTTTAACCCAAGTTTCTTTTTATTTTGGGTTGCTGGTTCATTGAAGTGGGCTCTTTTCTATGTATTGTGGTATCTTACATCTACATTGTATTTGCGGTTTTTAGAATTAAGTCTTTTAGAGGTAAGAGTAAAGCGCTTTCCACTTATATGTCTCACTTTACATGTGTAGCCTTATTCTACTGCCCAGATTTCTTTTTGTACTTAAGCCAAATTCTGCATATTAGCGGTTTAGGACTGGATGGTGTCAGTGTTTTAAAAAGTAATAAAACCAATTTTTGAAGAATTTGGGTATAGCTTAAAAATCAAGATATAAAAAAAATCTCGATCAAAAATTTTTAAAATATTCTAGTAAATTTTTTGTAGTGTTCTGACAGTAAAAAATGCTCATTAGTATGTTTTACGATTACGTTTGGGCTTTCGTACGGGGGAATTTTTCGATGACGGCAATAACCAATAAGATGTTTTGATGGTGAGGGAAGTTTTTCACCGATGACCAAAAAAGTTTATTTGGGGGAGCAACAACAACCCTTTATTTTTACACCCAAACAGGGCTGGAGAAGTGGAATTAACATCCACAACAGTCAAATGGAAGTGCTACATCTTGGCAACACACTTTGGTTATAAAAGTACAGACCCCACTATCCCTGTCTTTTACACAGCATGACCCAAACCTCATCACCCACAAATTAAAAAATGCCAAAGGGGGTATATTTGAACCCTAATTTTACTTGAAAGGACTTTAATATCCCTTCCTGGAACGCAGCATGAGCCCCAAACCCGCTACCCCCAGATTTAAAAGTGCCGGGAAAAAGGAGTCTTTTAACCCCCATTTTAGTTGAACTCATTAAAATATCTTCCTTACCGCAGTATGACCATAAACCGTTGACCCACGATTAAAAGTGTGGAAAAGGATCTTTCAACCACCCTTTTAGTTGAAAATGGACATTGATATCTGTCCTGGGCCAAGCACGAGCCCCCAAAACCCGCATGACCCCCAGATTTTAAAAAGTGCCGAAAAAAGGAGTCTTTCAACCACCATTTTAGTTGAACTGGACATTTACTATACCCCGTCCCCTTCCCCAGTATGACCATTAAACCTGTCTGACCCACAGATTAAAAAGTGTGGGAAAAGGGGTCTTTGAACCCCCATTTTTTGTTTCACTGGACATTTACTATACCTTTCTGTACCCGTATGACCATTAAACTGTCGACCCACAGATTTTAAAAATCAAGAAAAGGAGTCTTTTAAACCCTTTTAGTTTAACTGGACATTAACAATCTGTCTGTACCGCGTATGACTTTTAATTCTGTCTGCCCCCCCCAATTAAAAAGTGCTGGGAAAAAAGGGGTCTTTTAACCACCATTTTTGTTGAACTGGAATTAAATATATCTGTCCCCACCCAGTATACCATTAAAACCCGTCTGACCCACAGATTAAAAATCGGGGGAAAGAGTCTTTCAACCACCTTTTTTGAACTGGACATTTATATACTGTCCGGCCACAGCATGAGCCCAAACCTGCATTTACCCCCCAATTCAAAAAGTGCCGAAAAAGGAGTCTTTCACCACCCTTTTAGTTAACTGGGCTTGACTATACTGTCCTGTACCGCAAATGACCATTAAACCGTCTGACCCACAGATAAAAAGTGCAAAAAACGGAGTCTTTCAACCACCATTTTATTGACTGGACATGCTATACCTTCCTGTATCAGTAGACCATTCAACCCGTCTGACCCCCAAATTAAAAAGTCCCGGGGAAAGGAGTCTTTGAACCACCATTTTAGTTGAAAAAGGACTTGACTTACCCTTTCCGGACCGCATATGACCTTAAACCTGTTTACCCCCAAATTAAAAAGTGCCGGGGAAAAAGTCTTTGAACCACCTTTTAGTTGAAAAAGGGCATTTTAAAATCTGTCCGTTTTCCGCAGAAGGGCCATTAAACCCGTTGACCCACAGATTTTAAAAAGTTCTGGAAAAGGAGTCTTTTAACCCCCATTTTAGTTGAATGGGCTTGAATATCCTGTTCTGGGGCCCAGATGACCCCAAAACCCGCATGACCCCCAGTTTAAAAGGCCGGAAAAAAGGGGTCTTTCAACCACCTTTTGTTGAACGACTTTTACTATATCGTCCTTAAACCGCAAAACCTTTAAAACCTGTTGACCCACAGATTAAAAAGTCCCGGGGAAAAGGATCTTTAAACCCCCATTTTAGTTGAATGGACATGACTCCCCCTGTCCTGGGCCACAGCTGACCCCCAAACTGCGTGACCCCCAGATTTAAAAGTCCCGGGAAAAAAGGAGTCTTTCAACCACCATTTATTTTTCACTGGAATTGACTTACCTGTCCTTACCGCAAAAATGCCCATTAAACCTGTCTGACCCAGATTAAAAAGTGCAAGAAAAAGGAGTCTTTTAAACCCACCATTTTGTTGAACGGGCATTGATATCCCTTCCTGTACCCATTGACCATTAAAACCTGTCGCCCCCCAAATTAAAAAGTGCCGGGAAAAAGGGAGTCTTTAAACCCCCTTTTTTGTTGAACGGGACTTTGGATATACCTGCCTGGACCGCGTTCCTTCCCCCCCTTCTACCCCCAAATTAAAAAGTGCCGAAAAGGGGAGTTTTGAACACCCTTTTTTGTTTGAATGGCATTCTATATCTGTCCTTGGGGAAAGCCTTAAACCTGTCTGACCCCAGAAAAAAATCCCGGGAAAAAAGGAGTCTTTTAAAACCATTTTTATTTCCCCCGGCAAGACTTCTGTTGGCCCCCGCAGTAAGACCCGGGGGCCGGAGAACAGGGGGTGCGGTGGAGCCAGGCTGGCGTCCGCATCTATTAACACGCAGTTAAAATGCCCTGATGACGCGCAACGAAAATGCGGCTGAAGAGAGGGGAAGGGGAAGTGTGAGAACCCCACCCTTCCTCTACACGTAAAGACATGGTAGCGCTTCCCCCCTCCGTAGGGAGGGGGGACCAAATTGAGCTTCACTTTGGAAAAACTGGTGGTTAAAAGCCCTTTACACCCAGTGCCCTTTTTTTGGATTCTTTTTCTCATTTTTTCTCAAAGTGCTGGGGGAAATTGTCTCGTTCTTTTTCCTGTCCTGCCCCAACTCCATGTCCTCTGAAAACCCACATCTGGTTAGTCTTCCTGTACCTCCCTTGTACAATTCAGAGGAATTTTTTTACCCTAATTTGTACAGCAAGTTTTTTAGTTTTAATCAGAAACACATTTTTAAAAAAGGAGGAAAACCCCCAGTCTTGTTTCTCTTTTTTAAATTTTATTAAATGGGTTGTCTCAAAAACAGGGGTTGATAGCTATTTAAAGAAACTTGCAAAAAAAAAGTATTTTGCATATTTTTCCATTAACATGTCCCCCTATTCCCGTTTCTGACAGCCACCATCACCCTTGACAACTCTTGACAATTGTGAAAAACAAATGGGCTGTTAGAAACAACATTTTTTTTAATGCACCTGAGTATAGCGATTCACACAAAATGCCCCCAAAAAATTTAAAACATGACCCATGAACCACTTTTTACAATTTTGAAGAAAAAAGCTTTAGAAAAACTTTTTTAGAATAGGACCTGTAGTATTTTGCATTTTAAAGCAGCATGACCCCAAAAAAAATTAAAAAAGACTTTTCGCCACTTTAAAAATTGTGAGGGAGA
>JAODAL010069696.1:0-16236 GCA_025379985.1 Phyllomedusa bahiana
AAATGGTCACGGAATGGCGACTAGACTATCAAAAACCTTTCGATGGTGGCCGCACGACTTCCCCATGTCGATAGCCAATAATCGCTCAACATAATTAAAATAGTACCCCTTAAAAATGGGGACAAAAAAATCATTAAAATAAAGCATACATCCTGAAATAACAACATAAAAAAGAACACTTAATTTAATCCAATTTACATTTACAAAAAACCCTGTACAAATGTGTCAATCCAAAAATCAACCTATAATTGATAAATTATAGTTAAGCAAATACTACCATAAGGGACCCATACAATTAATCTATGAGTAATAATTCTATAAACCAGATAGCATTTGCTTGACATAACAAAATATAATTCTTTGGGCAGACCCAGAACAAAATCACCAAGTCAAAATATAACAGTATAGCCACCAATATAGATAACAAAAAGGAAAAAAATACATAGAAGGTTCCAAGTGTAGCCCCTCTCCATTCATTACATTGGGAGTCCCAAGGGGGGGGGGGGGGGAAACCCAAAAGGTTTTCATTGGGTTTAAAACCCACTCCAAATTCCATTGGAATGAAAGAGAAAAGGGGGTTGTGCAGTTCTCCCTTCAGAAGGGGGTTTTAGTGGCCATTCTAAGATATTGGGAACCCCACCTTTATACATTTTTGCACTTTTCCCCGTTGATAAAAGTCTTAAATTTTAAAATGAAAAAGAAAAGCCCCTTTTAAAACCTTTTTTGGTTTTATTCTTTGGGTACATTTAAATTAGTTAAGGGGGGCAAACCCCGATTTTTTTTGTGAAAAATTTAAAGATGGAAAACCCCTTTGAGCATTACATACTAATTTTGGACCATATGTTATCTTTATAATGCCCTAAGTATAACCATACAACTTTTGTATAACCTTAATATCTTTTAGTAGAAACCAACGTAATGAAAAATTGTTTGTGTAATTCCTATTTTTCCCCGTAACTATTAAAAAATTTTGAAGAAAAAATGCATTGAAATCATTATTTTACAATTCTGTGGTTTGGATAACTCCTTTCTTTTCTAGGGGACATGTCTTTAATGAAGTTAACATGACTTTCATTTACAGTATCTTACTGCACACTGTTATCTGATCTTAAATCAGATATTACTAAATTACTAATAAATAAATATTACTCTTCATTTTTGCGCCAAAAGCCATAATGTTTTTATTTTTCCATCTACATAGACATATGTGGGCTTTTATTTTGATGTAAAGATGTACTTTCTAACGGTGTAATTTATCGTACCTAGAAAACTGGAAAACCGAAAAAAAATTCAAAGGGGGGCAAAATGTAAAAAAAAATGTTCTTGCGCCTGTTTGCGGGGTTTGTTTTTTGGGGCGTTCAATCTTCGTAAAAGTGAATGCATTATCTGTTTTCACAGGTTGTACCATTCCCAATACCAAAGATGAGGGTTTCCCCTTATTTTTCTATTTTTAAAATTGCGCCCGGAGATTTTGTGCAAAAAATAACTTTTTTGACTAACACCTACAGATCGTAGGGGGAAATTTTTATTGCTAATTTGGGGAATGCATGCAACTTTTTTGATCACTTTTTATTCCAATTTTAATGGACAGGAAATAACCCAAAAACGTGCAATTTTGGCAATTGGAATTTTTTTTTCTTCTACGGTGTTCATCGTACGGGATAAATTATTAATTTTAAAATTTTGGGCTTTTTTCGGATGTGCCGATCCCAAAATGTGTAACTTTTTTATTATTTTTTTTTCTTTTTTTTTGTAAAATGGGGAAAGGGGGGGAATTTAACTTTTAATATTTTTTTAATTTTTTAACCTTAAAACTTTTTTTTTTTTACTTTTAAATTTGGTTTCCCTTAAGGCGTTTCACCCCACTAGGGGTGTGATCATTTATACAGCCCAATGATTTTCATAGACAATGCATTAGGGTAACCAAAAAAGGCAGTTTTCCCCCCTTCCTGTCTGGGGCCCGAAGTGGGGGGAAACAAAAACAGGGACGATGGAGGGTTTACAAAGGGTTCCACTGCCATGTTAAACCATTGGGAACCCCCGCGATTACACCGCAGGTGATCCAATTGGAACGAGGAACAGTGCGCAGCACCTTTCTCATTGATTAAGACACCGCGGCCATCTTTGCCATGGCATCTAAAGGGTTAACCACCGGGTGTTAGCTGCAATTAACCGCTAACAACCGGCGGCTGTGTAGCGGGATTCGGCTGCAATCCCGCTACACAACTCCTTAACGCCACCAGGACGTACCCATACATCCAGGTGGGTTAAAAGAGTTAAAAAAATATGAAAATATTAAGGTAACTTTCTGATCTACGTTTTCAGAGTTCATTAATTGTCACATTCAGTTTGTTGATAGATAGGGATCTTTCAACTTCCCATTTCATTTTTTCAAGTCACTAATATACAGTCACAGTTTAATAGATAATCACTAAAACATTGTGCTACCCATTTGCCACATGTATTATACCTGCTTTGTGATCGTTCAGTGCACTGAACATTCAGTAAACTATACATAACAGCAAAATTGTGTCTATAATTTATTTCTACAGTCTCAACATTTCAACAGCCAAGCAACTCTTGATCAATGTACTCCATCTAGATGTTATAATTTAGTTTATCATTAAATGTCTCTCATTAGTGTGCAGACAAACTCTAAATACAAATTTGTTTTAAAGATGATAATATTTTCAATTAACACGCTCCTACTAAGGCAAAATAATAATAAAAACAAAAAGGGTTTCATAGGACATCAACACTTAGTTCCAGCTGTCTAGCGCCAACATTTAGAAATGAGAAGGTAAAAGCCAAATTAATTAATTAAAAATGAAAATTGCAAGTCAAATATATTTGCAGAGAAATGGGCTTAATTTCTTTTATTACCTTGATTGACCTGGAAGTAGATTCTTTCTTTACCAATTAACACTTTAGGATGTGGTGGATAAGACAACCGTGCTGAAAATGTTAGATTTTTCCCAATGTACCATTTCATTGTAAATAGAAATTTAAAAAAAGCAGTTTAGTGTTATAAATATCCCATAAAGAATAAAATCTATTCCTGACATTACTTTCTGAAAAATCTAAACAGTGTATGTGCTTTGTGTAGTACATTGAACATAGTTGCTTCAATCAATAAATACAATGTTAAAAAAAACAGATGCTGACCTCCCAATCTTTTTATGCTTCCACAGACTCCCAAGACTGCAAATATTGTTTGAAGTTGGTAGAAAGAACTTCAGCCTCTTTAAAAATAAATTCACTTTCATTTGATATTTTTGACATCTGAAAAATATGGTATTTTTTAAATTCGATTTTTTTTTGGCATTTAATAAAAAATCTTTTCATCATTTTTTTTTTAGTAAAAATATATTTTTTATACAATTCTGTGTATAAGTAGTGGACAATCACTGTGTGATCTATCTCTTTTTACCATTTTTATCTCCTATACCTACAACTAAGAATTAACGTTTGTATCGTCTGCAATGGAATATGGGATATTATAGGTTGTGCACATTTTATCTGCAGTCCAAAAAGGGCCTTTATCTGGCTCATTTTGAACCCCAATAAATAAAAAAGAAACCAACACATGGTAAAACACTGAGGTATTTTATTATTCATTACATCAAGTTAATTTTTATATGGTTTAACATGCATACATTTTCTACTAAAATAAATGTAGTTAATGATTAAGACCCAAGTTATCCCTGAGAAAGAGGAAAAACATTCCCTAATTTTCCCTAGAGAACGTTTCTACTTGAACCTTAATTCATACCTATTTGTGACTTCAAAATACATGTAGGAAAAGGGATCTCCTAAATAATATGTGAGAGGTGGTCCAACAAAACATCACAAACAGTTTTTAATTGGTAGATTTGTCATACCTGTAATGAATATCTTCTAACAATAGGGCTAGGAGTAGAGATGAGCGAATTTCTCAAAAATTCGATTTCCAACAAAAATTTGTTTTTTGGGCTGAATTTCTTCGGACGAAACCTTAAAAAAAAACTATTTCCAGGCTGCCCGAGCCTTCAGGGTGCTTTTAAAAACGTTTTCCTGGGTTAAAAAATGCACGGGGGGCTTGGTTTGGGGCTTTTATACAATGTTGTGTTTTAGCAGAACAGCAGAGACTGCCGCCGCTCTTTGAATCCACTTAGAATCGCACCCTTTAAAAGGGCAAAACTTACCAAAAAAAATGAAGCGGGGAAGTTTTGCCGATAGCATTGCAGGACAGCTGGAAAAAAAAAAGCTGAGAGCTCAGGTGGCAAAATTAGTGGGCAGAGTGTGGAGGTGACGGGAGCAGCCACAGCCCGCATGAGGTCAGAGAGTGGCACACTGACATTTTGGAAGGGGGCAAAAACAGAATTTTCCACAGAAAGGCACAATGAAAACCCGGTGGGGGGCACTGCAGCAGCCCCAGCAGCGGGGATGAGGTCAACAGTGGCACAAAAGGGCATTCTGGGGGTTGGGGCAAAAAAAGTAGTAGCAGCAGCATGAGGGCAGTATTAAACAGCAGCATGAGGTCAAAAGAGGCACCAAAGACATTCTGGAGTGGCAAAACAGTAGTAGGGCCCCGAGTGGCCCCAATGACAGAGAGTGGAGGTGACAGGGAGCATGAGGTCAGAGAGTGGGAAATGACACAGGGGGGAGGGGACGACAGCAGCCCCCAGCAGCACATGAGGGCAAAACAGTGGCACAAAGACCCTTCTGGAGGGGGCAAAACAGGGGTATGGCCACATATTGGGGGAAAATTTACAAAGAGTGGAGGTGATGGCACAGGGACATGGGGGTCAGAGAAATGGCACAAGACATTCTGGAGGTGGCAAAAAAAAGGGAGTAGGCCACAGAGTGGCCCCAAAGACACAGAGTGGGGTTTACGGCAGCAAACAGCATGAGGTCAGAGAGTGGGACAATGACATTCTGGAGGTGGGAAAAAAAGGGGAAGCCCCAGGGGTTTGGGACAATGACACAGAGTGGAGGGGAGGCAGCAGCAGCATGGGTCAGAGAGTGGCCAATGACACTGGGGGGGTGGCCAAAAAAAGAGTAGGCCCCAGAGTGGCACAATGAAAAGAGAGTGGAGGTGACGGCACACAGCATGAGGGCAGAGAGTGGCACAATGACATTCTGGGGAAAGGGAAAACAGAGTAAAGGCCCCCAAATGGCACAATGACAGAGAGTGGAAGGGGAAAGGCAGCACAGAAAGAGGTCAGAGAGTGGCACAAGACACAGTGTGGAGGCACGGCAAAAAAAGCCCAAGGGGCAGCATGAAGGGCAGAGAGTGGGACAATGAAAAATTTTGGGGTTGACAAAACAAATAAAGGCCAAAATTTCACAAAAGACAGAGAGTGGAAGGGGAAAGGCAGCACAGCAAAAGGCAGAGAGTGGGACAAAGACACAGTGTGGAGGGCACGGCAAAAAGCCCCCCCCCAGCAAACAGCAAGAGACAAGGGGTGGCACAATTACCTTTGGAGGTGGCAAAAACAGGAATTGGCCACGGAGTTTTCACAATGACACAGAGTGATGGGGACCGCACACCAGCATGGGGTCAGAGAGGGGGGACAATGACATTCTGGAGGTGGGAAAAAAAAGGGGTAGGCCACAGAGTCACAAAAAGGGCACAAGTTGGGGGGCACAGCAGGGAGCCACAGCACAGCAAGAAGTCAGACAGTGGCACAATGACATTCTGGAGGTAGCAAAACATATTTTGGCCACAGAGTGGCACAATTTACAGAGATGGGGGTGACGGAGTAGCAGAATGAGGGGCAGGCAAAAAAAATCACAATGAAAAACAGTTTGGGGGGCAAAGGCAGCAGCCACAGCAGCAGCATGGGTCAGACAGATGCACAATGACATTCGGAGGTGGCCCAAAACAGAAATTTGGGGGACAAGGGGGGGGGCCCCCAATGACAGAGAGTTTGGGGGTGACGGCAGCAGCAGCAGCAAAGAGGTCAGAGAGTGGGACAATGACAAACGTGGGAGGCACGGGGGCAAACCACAAACAGAGGCATGAGGGTCATACAGTGGCACAATGACATTCTGGAGATGCCCGCAGTTTGGGCCCCCGGGGTTCCCCCTTTCGAGAGAGTAGAAGGGACCCCCAGCAGCAGCATGAGGGCAGAGATTTGGGAAAAATGACATTAGGAGGGGCAAAACCCCCTAGTTGGGCCCCAATTTGGGGTGGTATTATGCGGGTAGGGAAAAAAATTTTTTGGGGTTAAAAAAGGGGGAAAAGGGGAAAAAAAGGGGGGGCCCCCCGGGGGGAAAAAAGGGGGGGGGAAAAAGGGGGGGAAAAAAAAAAGGGGGGGGAATAAAAAAGGGGGGAAAGGGGGCCCAAAAGGGGAAAAAAACAATGGCAAAAATTTTTGGGGTGGGAAAAAAAGGGGGAGTAAAAATTTAAAAAGGGGGGGGGGGGGGGGAAAAAAAAGGGGGGGGGAAAAAAAGGGGGGGGGGGGGGCAGCAGCAAAGGGGGGGGGAAAAAAAAAAAAAGGGGGGGGGCAAAAAAAGGGGGGGGAAAAAAAAAGGGGGGGGGGGGGGGGCCCCCCTTTGGGGAAAAATTTTGGGTTGGGGGGGCCCCCCCAAACCCCGGGATCCGGGCCCGGGGGGTTTTAAAAGGGGGAAAAATAATGGGGGGGCAAAAAAAGGGGGGGGCCCCCCGGGAATTTTTGGGGGAAAAAAATTTTTTCCCCCCAAAAAGGGGGTTTTTTTAAAGGGGGGGGCCGGGAAAATTTTTTCCCAAAAAAAAGGGCCCCGGGAAAAACCCCCCCCTTTTTCCCCCCGGGGGGAAAAGGGGGGAAAGGCCCCCAGCCCAAAAAAAATTTTTTTCCCCCCCCGTCCCTTTCCCTTTTGGGGGGGAAAAAAAAGGGGGCCCCCCCCCCCCCCCCCCCCCCCCAAGGGCCCCCGGCCTTTTTTCCCAAAAATTTTTTTGGGGGGGGGGGGGCCCCCCCCCCCTTTTAAAGCAACTTGGAGGGGGCCCCCCCCTTTTTTCCCCCCCAAAAAAGGGCCCCGGGGGGCGGGGAAAAAAAAAAAATTTTTGGGGGGGGGGGGGGGGGGGGGGGGGGGGTTTTTTTAAAGGGGGGAAGGGGGGCAGCCCCCCAAAAAAAGGGCCAAGAAAAGGGGGGGGGCCCCCCAAAAAGGGGTTCCCCCCCCCCAAAAAAAATCCCCCTGGGAGGCCCCCGGGGGGTTTTAAAAAGGGGGAAAAACCCCGGGAAAGGGAAGGGCCCCAAAAAGGGGGCCCCCCGGGGGGAAAAAAAAGGCCCAAAGGGGGCCCCCCGGAAAAGGGGGGTTCCCGGGGGGGCCCCCCTTAAGGGGGGTTCCCCTTCCCCCTTTGGGGGGCCCCCCCCCAACCCCCCCCAGTGGCCCCCCGCTTGGGGGCCCCCCCCCGGAAAAACCCCCCCCTTTTGGGGGGGGGCCCCAAACCCAAAACCCCCCCCCCCCCCCTTTTTTTTTTTAAAAAAAAAGGGGGGCCCCCCCCCCAAAAAAAGGGGGGGGCCCCCCCCCCCGGGGGGAAAAAACCCCCCCGGGGGGGCCCCAAAAAAACCCCCCCCCCTTTCCCCCGGGGCCCCACCCCCCGGGGGCCCAAAGGGGCCCCTTTTTTTCCCCCCGGGGGGCCCGGGGCCCCCCCTTGGGGGTAGGCGGCCCCCCCCGGGAAAAAAGGGGGGGCCCCCCAAAAAACCCCCGGAAAACCCCCCCCCCCCCCAAAAAAGGGGAAAGCTTTTGGGGAAAACCCCCAAAAAACCCGGGCCCCCCCCCCGGGGGGGGGGCCCCCCCGGGGGAAACCCCCCCCCCTTTTTTCCCCCCCCCCTTTTTCCCCCCCCCCCCAAAACCCCCCCGGGGGAAACTTTGGGTTTTCCCCCCCCCCTTTTTTTTGGGGGGGCCCCCCCCCGGGGGGGGGAAAATTTTTCCCCCCCAAAAAAACCCCCCCCCCCAAACCCCGGGGGGCCCCCCCCCCCCCTTTCCCAAATTTAAAAAATTTTTTAAAAAAAAAAAAAGGGGGGTTCCCCCCGGGGGGGCCCCCCTTCTTTTGGGGGGGGGTTTTTTTTTTCCCCCGCCCAAACCCCCGGGGGGGCCCCCCTTTTGGGCCCCCCCAAAAACCCCCTTTGGCCCCCTTTCCAAAAAGGGGGGGGTTTTTCCCCGGGGGGGGGCCCCCCAAAAAAAAAAGGGGGGGCCCCCCAGCCCGGGGAGGGAAAAAGGGGGGAAAGAACCCCCCCCCAAAAAAGGGTTCCCCCCCCCCCAAAATTTCCCCCCAAATTTTTTTTTGGCCCCCCAAAATTTTGGGGCCCCAAACCCCCCCAAATTTTAAAAAGGGGGGGCCCCCCCCCGGCCCCCGGGGGGTTTTTAAATTCCCCCGGGAAAAGGGGGGGGGCCCCGGAGGGCCCCAAAAAGGGGGGAAAAAAAAAAAAGGTTTTTCCCCCCAAAAGGGGGGGCCCCCCCCCCTTTTTTTTGGGGAAAAAAAAGGGGAAAACCCCCCCGGGGGGGGGGGCCCCCCCCCAAGGGGCCCCAAAAGAAAAACCCCTTGGGGTGGGGCCCCCCTCCCCCCGGGGGGGGGCCCCCCCGGGAGCCCGGGGGGGAATTTTTTCCCCCCAAAAAGGGGGGAGGGCCCCCCCCCCAAAGGGGACCCCCCGGGGGGGGGGGGAGGGGGGAAACCCCCCAAAAAAACCGGGGGGCCCTTACCGGCCCCTTTTTTTTTCTTTTTCCCCCCCCCCCAAAAAAGGGGCCCGGGCCCCCCCGGGGAAAAACCCCCGGCCTTTTAAAACCCCTTTGGGAAAATTTTTTCCCCAAACCCAAAAAAACCCCCGGGGGGGGACCCCCAATTTTAAATTTGGGTTTTTTTGGGGGTTTTTTCCCCCCCCCCCCCCGGGGGAAAAAATTTTTTTTCCCAATTTAAATTTTTTTTGGGGGGGGTTTTTTTCCCCCCCCGGCCCCGGGGGGGGGCCCTTTTTTTAAAAAAAAAACCCCCCCGCCCGGGGGGGGCCCCCCAAAAATGGCCCCCCGGGGGGAAAAATTTTTTTAAATCCGGCCCCTTTAACGGGGGGAAAAGGGGCCCCCTTTTTCCCAAAAGGGTTTTTTTGGAAAAGGGCCCCCGGGGGAAACCCTTTTTTTTAAAAAAAACCCCCCAAAAGCCCCAAACCCGGGGGGCCCCCCTTTCCCCCCAAACCCCCCCCCCCGGGGGAAAAAAGGGGGGGGGGGGAAAAAACCCCCCCCCCTTCCCTTTTTGGGGGCCCCCCCCCCCCCCCCGGGGGGGGGGTTTTTTTTTCCCCCCCCCCCCCAAAAAACCCCCTTTTTCCGGAAGAAGGGGGGGGAAAAAAATTTTTTTAAAAAATTCCCCTTTTTCCCCAAAAGGGAAATTAAATTTGGGGCCCCTGCCAAATTAAAAATTTCCCCCCCTTCCCTTTTTAAAAAAAAAGGGGTTTTCCCCGGGGAAAAATTCCCCCCCCAAAATTTTTGGGGGGTTTTTGGGGGGGGGGGCCCCCCCCGGGGGTTTTTTTTCCCGGCTGGGTGCGGGGGGTCCGACTTTCCCTCCTCACTACGGGGGGAAAACTGCTCACATTAAAAACCCCAACTTTGTTTTTGCTGTTTGGGAAACCGGTTTCTGCTCCCCCAAAACCCCCCCCCCTTCCCCCACAAGGGTGCGGGGAAGGGATTTCGTGAGCGCGAAGAACCCCCCGGCAGACCTGTCCCGAGGGGGGGACGAAACCGCACATAGCAGGGCCAACCCCGACTAGGGAGGATTTCCCTATAGTGTTTTGAGTTTGTCCTCCCCCCTCAGCAGCGGGGAAAAAGGGCCCCCTTTTGGACCGGTAACGAGGGTCCCCAAAAGGGTGGAGACCAGAAGTCAAACCCTCTGCCGGATGGAGACTTTCCCGGCTTCACTTTGCCCGCAAATCAGCATGCGCGGGCCATCTGCACAATTTACTCCGAGGGGCTTTCCCCCCCCTCCCCTTCACTGCATAAATTCCCCGGGGCTTCGGGTTATCCCGCCTCACTTCCTTTGGGGAGAAAATCCACTCATTTTCAACCCCGACAATGCTTCTGCTGGTCCCAAAGTCGCCTCCTCCTCCCCCAGTTCAGTCCCCCCCCGGACTCATTTGGGGGCGAGATGTATCGCCACGTCCCCCAGCCCCCCTTCCCCCCAAAAGATTTTTTCCGCATCTTTCCAGACAAAAAGGCCAGGGAGACCCCCAAAAAAACCCGAGACCTGGCGACCTTTCCCAAAAAACCCCTCGCCTCCCCCCCCCGGGAAAGGGCCCCAACCCAAAAGGGAGGTGTCACGCATGAGCGCCACTGTTAAAATCCCGTTAAAACCCCGGGGTTTCCCCTGTCCGTCGGGGTTAACAAAAAAAAACGTTAAAAGGGCCCCTTTTTCTGTTCAAACAGTCGGGCCAACATGGGGCAGGCCCGGAATTCCAAAAGGTTTTTAAACAACGCATTTTTCAGAGGTGTGTTTGGGGGAGGGGCCCTCCCCCTCGGTTTCAAAACGCGGGGGGCACCATTTTACTTCCCTTGTCCGTCACCATGGTTCCGATTTGCAGTTGGCGCGGAGAAAGCCACACATTGATTTCTTCTGCATGACGCGGAGGGAGTTTCCCCCACGGGGTTACTTCGTTCCCCCCGAGGCAAACCAGGTTTTAGAAAAAGGCGTGACAAAACCCCGTTCCCTACCCATGGTGGGATGGGGGGGAGCATTTCTTGTGGAAAGGGTGAGATTTATTGGTTTTTTTGGTTTGGGGGAGGGGAGGCGGAAAATTTGGGACAAAGGGGCCGCAGTTTGACAAAAGGGAGGAGAAAGCGGGCGCCCTGTCCCAAGTTGGGTTGGGTGTGCCCCGGGCAGGAATAAGTCCCCCTGCCCAAAAATTTAATAAATTTTTCCAGGGTGTAAACCCCCCAACCCCTGCAAGGAAAAAACCCCCTAAAACCCCCAAAAAAAAAAGATAAACCTTAAAATTAAACCCCCAAAAAATTGGGTCCACAAAAAAACTAGGGAAGAAAAAATAGGACTCACATTTTGTTTAAATGACTGCAGTCCGGCGGGGATTACAGGCCCAAATATAAGATGCAGTGCCTGTAGGAGAAAACCTATACTGCCCTAGATAGAACTGCCTAAATTGCGGGACATCGCCCCAAAAAGGCGGCTCCGCAGTAACTATTCCCTAGAAATATCTACACTAAGAAAGTATAATGCAGATAAATCCATGATAGAACATTTACATTCAAAAACAAAAAAGCCAATAAGCCCGACGCGTTTCCCCCTTTCTCATATACAAGGGTTCATCAGGGGACATAAGGCTGTTGAAAAAGATGCAGATAAAAATGGGAGACAGTAGATAAAGATAAAAAGGGGTACACCCAAAATGATACCTGTTCGGTGCTCATAAGAAGCGCCTTTCTTACTGAGCACCGAACAGGTATCATTTTGGGTGTACCTTTCTATCTTTAATCAAACTGGCTCCCAGTTTTATCTGCATCTTTTAAAACAGCCTATGTCCCCTGTTAACCCCCTGTATATGAGAAAGGGGGAAACGCGTCGGGCCTTATGGCTTTTTTGTTATTTTGAATATATGTTCTATCATGGATTTACTGCAAAAATTTCTAATTTGTAGAAAATTTTTAGGGAATAGTTACTGCGGAGCCGCCCTTTTTGGGGCGATGTCCCCGCAATTTAGGCAGTTCTATCTAGGCAAGTATAGGTTTTCCCCCTACAGGCACTGCATCTTATATTTGGCGCCTGTAATCCCTGCCTGGACTGCAGTCAAGGTAATCAAAACTGTGAGTCCTATTTTTTCTTCCCTAGATTTTTGTTTTGATTCAATTTTTTGGGGGTTATCTTAATGTATATCTATTAAATGTTATGTTTTATTGGGTTTTTCCTTGCAGTGATATTTGCCTGGGCAGGAAGCACATTCACCCAGTGGGCCTGGCACAAGCCATTAGTTCTCTGAATGGTGCAGAGTTCACCATTTGGAAAGGGAGGGACTGCAGTACCAACAACTTGGACAGGAGACGGTCAGCTGTTGCACCTTAGGATGGTTGGACGCATACTGTTGTCTCTTTGCAATCGCCTCGCTGAACGACTGCTGGCGCCATGAAAAGCGAGGACAGGAGCATCTGACAGGAGATGATGGCAAAGAGAAACAGCTCCCTTCTGCAGAGGTGTTGGAGCCTTGACTGGCTGCAATGGCATGTGTGCCACTGGCTGCTGCTGTTGCTGCGGCGGCAGGATTGACCACCACATCTGAGCCACGTTTCTCCCAGGCCACTGGATGGTGACGCTGCATGTGTTTTACGCAGGGCCAAAGGTGCCAACGTTAGCTCCCTGGCCACGCTTCACTTTTTGCCCACAGATTCTACATATACCCTTATTCGGCTCCTCCGGTGTCTGAGCAAAGTACTGCCACACTGCCGAGTATCTGATTTTTCCGCCAACGCTACCGCACTGATGACTACTGCCGCCGCCGCTGCCCCCTTTGCTGAGCCCCTGTGCCGCTACTTTCTTGGACCTGCGAAGTGGGTTTTCTACCCCGTGGCCACTTGGCTCCCGACCTCACACTGCTGCCACCCTGCTGACTCACGGCCACACAACCCACTTGCTGGCTGCGCCGCTAGCTGACGCGCAAGCTGACGCCCTCTTCTCCTGACAATGATGAAGCCCTTGCTTCACCCGGCTTCCAGGTGCGGTCGGCTACATCATCATCAATTTGTGTTTTGAAACGTCACTTTCTGTCCCATCACCGGTCTTGGTATGCAAGGCTGAACCCTCACAACATGACCTCCCATGCCACTCTCCCACATCTATACTTTGCCGCCTACTGCAAGAAGCAGGGGGTAAATTTGGCCCCAATTTCTTCGCTGCCAAGTAGCTGCTGACTGCCCTCCTCAATTGTTCATCCTCGCAAAAATAGTGGCGCTGAGCCAGACCACATAGTAGATCTCTGGCTGCGGGAACCGGGTGGGGCAGAGGCGGGTTGAGACAGGTGGAGGCAGCTGACCCGCTCCCCGGGGCCCTGCCAACTAAGGGTTGTGTCTGACGTTCCCACCGACTCTTGGCTGGGGGTTGTCAGATGTCATTTTGGCCCTTTCTGGGAGGAATTTGGAAATGACCTAGTCAAACAATCAAGAACCATTGGGTAGATGCACAACACACAGCGGCGAGATGACACCGGCAGTTCTGGCCTCACCGAGTGACCCCTTTGCTGCGATGTCCCCTTGCTGTGCTGCGCCCTTTGGCCTGCTCCAGGAATTTTGTGCCACTCCCACTCACAGGTGAAGAGCCTGCCACCTCTCTGTTTGACATTACTTTTTGTTCTAAAATGTACAGACACTGTTTTGATGAAGATATCTCCCATATGTTAAATACACACCCTTTTATTTGACTCCAAATGAACCCAGTAACAAGCTTGGTAACCCTTGGAATAAATTGCGCTTCACAAATGGCCAGGAAAAATTTACTTGTATGTGTCATTTAAAAACACTGTGTATTTTACTGAATATAAAAGCACAAACAGGCTTAATTAACCTTCGGTTATGAATTATGCTACAGGCAAAATGTCTTTTTTGGCGGTGAAATAGAACGTTTCTTTTAGTGACCACAACAGCAGAACAACGCTTAATTAACCCCTGGATATCAAGTGCGCAAAAGAAATATGCTGCCAACAATTACCAACTTTGTAGCGTGTTAAAATGGCATTTATTTTATAGTACAGAACAACAGAAACAGTTGTAATTAACCTTCGTTTATGAATTATGCAACAGAAAAATGTCTTTTTTGGCGGTGAAAAAGAACGTATCTTTTAGTGACCACAACAGCAGAACAACGCTTAATTAACCCCTGGATGTAAATTGCACAAAAGAATTGAGCAACCAAAAATTACCAGCTTTGTAGCATGTTAAAATGGCGTGTATTTTACGGTACACAACAACAGAAAAACTTGTAATCAATAGTGTTGAGCGATTACGTTGGCCATCGACATCGGGCGATAGTCGTTTAGTCGCCACCATCGATAAGGTTTTTCGATAGTGAGCAGTCGATTTATGAGCGATGACCATTAAAGTCTAGGGGAGAGCAACAACACCTTCATTCTTAACACCCAAACAGGGCTTGAGAAGCTGGAATTAACAGCCACAACCCGTCAAATGGATACGTGCTACATCTTAGGCACAACACTTAGGCTATAAAAGCCACAGAAAAAAAGTCACAAAACCATTCACTATCCCTGTCTTGTACCACAGCATGACCCTTAAACCTGCAACACCCACAAATTAAAAAGTGCCAGAAGGCAGTATTATTTGAACCAATCATTTTACTTGAACTGGACATTGAAAAATCCCTGTCCTGGAACGCAGCATGACCCTAAAAACCTGCTTTACCCACAGATTAAAAAGTGTCGGAAGAAAGTAGTCTTTGAACCACCATTTTAGTTGAACTGGACATTGACAAACCCTGTCCTGGACCGCAAACATGACCCTTTAAAACCTGTCTGACCCACAGATTAAAAAATGCCGGGAAAGGAGTCTTTCAACAACCAATTTAGTTGAACTGGACATTGAATAAACCTGATCTTGAACGCAGCATGATCCCCAAACCTGCATGACCCCCACAAATTAAAAAGTGCCGGAAAAAGGAGTCTTTCAACCAAACCCTTTTAGTTGAACTGGACATTGACTATACCTGTCCTGTCCACAGCATACCCAGGGCCGGAGTTACAGTGGGTGCGGGTGAGAGCCCAGGCTGGGGTCTGTCATCTATTAACACGCAGGTTAAAATGCCCTGATGACTCAGCAACAAAAAGTGTCGTGCAGAAGCAGAGTGCGGAAGCGGAAGTGTGGGAACTCCAGCCTTCCTCAGTACACTGTCAAGACCTTGGTAGCGCTTGCCCCTCCGTATGAGTGCGGACCAATTGAGCTTCACTTGGAAATACTGGTGGTTAACGCTCATGTTCCACCCAGGTGCCCTTTTTCTTGGCATTATTTTTCTCATTTTACTAAACGTGCTGGAGGAAATTGTCTCTGTACTTTGTTCTCTGTCCGTGCTCCATACTCCATGTCCTATGAATAACCTACATCTGGTCAAGTCTTCCTGTACCTGCCTTGTACAATTCAGAGGAATTTTTTAACCAGCTATTTTGTACATGCAAGTTTTTTAGTAGTTTAAATCTAGAAAACACATTTTTAAAATAGGATGGAATCCCACCAGGGTCGTTGTTTCTTTTTTTTTAATTGTAATTAAATGGGTTTGTCTCAATACAGGGATTGATAGCATGTTAAAGATCTTGCAAAAACAAGTCATTTTGCAATATGTGTCCAAATTAACAGTGTCCTACCTATTCCTGTTTCTGACAGCACCATCACCCTGGAGCCACTTTTGACAATTGGTGAAAAACAAATGTCTGTTAGAAACAACATTTTTTTTTATAATAGGACCTGTAGTATAGCTGAATTTCAAAGCAAAATGCCCCCAAAAATTCAAAGCATGACCCTTGAGCCACTTTGGACAATTGTGAAGAACAAATGTCTGTACGAAACAACAATTTTTAATAATTTGGCCTGTAGTATTGCTGCATTTCAAAGCAGCATGACCCAAAAAATTATAGTATCCAAAAAAAGGGAAAGTATATACAACCCAAAAAATAATTATAGTCAAAAAGGCAAAATAATTCACTGGAGAAAGACCATAAAACTTTACTTTTACTTAGTCAATTAAGAGGAGTAATAAATACTCCAGGTAATAATAAAACATCCCAAACTGTCCCTATATAGAAACCTACAAAAAGAAACTACCTAACCACCAATGTGGGATAGTCGCCCTGATAAGGACGGACCCACCAGGAACCTAAGGAGATAATCCCATTCAAGCCCTATAAAACGGACAAAATAACCTGTGCAAAAGATACAAATTAAAGCAAAAAAGGTCCCTAGTACCCAACACCAAGCTATACAGAAGCAACAAAAGCTCTAATCACAATAGGTGCCCGCTATATACAAAAGACAAGGCTCTAGTCATAGTGTTTATGCCCAACGCGTTTCATACCCCGATGTATAGGGTCTCATCAGGGGCAGAAAAGAAAAGACATAGGCCTCCAAATAAATTCAAATTACTTTAGTGTAGTCAAACATAGAAATTATACACCATATACAGCTTATTAGTTACATAGGCGGTAGCATATAGTGAATATACCCGTTTTACAAATACATGGTTTAATAAGCAATGGGGATCTTACTCTCAAAATGTTGTCAAAAAGATCCCAT
>JAODAL010069697.1:0-16236 GCA_025379985.1 Phyllomedusa bahiana
TTTTCCCCAATTTCCAATTTCCCTAATTCTTGAATTAGGTTTTTGGAAAGTGATTTGTTTTATGTATTTTTTATTTTTTAGGTTTCAGCTCTTTTCCTGAGAATGTTGAACGCCTTTATAAAGGCGATTTTTGATTCATACTCCGCACGACTTTGGGAATGATTTCTCGCTGTTCCAGCCTGTCTCGCATCGGAACTGTTTTTCGGCGCAGTCCCGCACGGCGCCTAAGTCCCGCACTGCGCCCATGTCCCCGCACTGTGCCCCACACACACTGGCGAGGCGTAGGGAACTTTTGCCCACATGTATAAGTGCACCTCCTCGGACGGCGAATCTTAGGCCAAGCGCCGCACTAACCTCGGTTCCCGCACTGCGCCCCCACACATGGCGAGGCGCGGCGGACTTTTCCCCGCATGTATGACCACACTACCTCCGGCGCCCAAATTTCATAGGCGCAGCGCCGCACTGCGCTTAAATTTCCCACATGCGCCTAACACACTGGCGAGGCGGGCGGACTTTACATGCTATGTATGAGCGCGCCCGCCTCGACATAAATCAGGCGCAGATTCCGCCGGAAAACTAGCGGAAAGGAGCGCCCGACCCGGCGAGATTCATACATGTGGCCCTTTATCTTTAGAAGTTTTCGCATGGTCAATGGATTTGAGGTCATGTAGCTGTGAGATACAGCAATAATCATGGTCCTTTGGAACAGAAATGTGGCTTTTAAGTGGCATTTCTCCCTCACAATTTTTAATAGTGGCTGATAGTGTTGAGCGATTTTTATCGACAAAGTTGAAATCGGCAAGGTTTTTATGGTGATCGAAATTTTTAGATCATGCGATAATTTAGGTTAAAATCTGTGCATCATCTATTAAGATCGCGCCATTTTCGGTGCTTCCTGTCTTTTGGCGGCCAAAAAATTCAGCTTACAGAATAGAGCGGGGAGATGTGTGTGTGATGTCATGACTGGGATGTGTATGGTTGCGTTTGGGCTGGAAAAAATCAACTGACCTCGTTTTACATAGAACGCGTTTCCTGTTCAGCCTCAGTGTCTTCAGCGTCTCAGAGCAGAAGGAAGTGCGCCTGCTTGTAGTCCAAACAGCTCAGCGAAATTATTCTATTTCTTCACAGAGAAACCTTACTATTAGCTGTGATCCTTACAATTTAGTTAGATTAGAGATTTGAAGATTTTATGTAGTTAGGTAGAGAATTTTAAAGGAGCATCTACAGCTGTAAAGTCTCGGTGGGGAGAGGGGAGGGGATGCCCCCGCGGGCGGAACACAGACAAGCTCTATAAAGAATACTGGATAAAGTTCACCAAGACTTAGTGTAGGACATTGCACTGCAATAGCTTTATTATTAAACGTTTTCTATTGAAATATTTCCTGGATATTGGGCAGCCTGAACTTATAGGTTTACAACATCTTTTCTAGAAAACTGCAGGTCTCTTTGTTAGGTGCAAAACTCCACTTTTATTATCAGTATACATTTCAGATAGGTGTTCATTTTCAATTTTGCCCTTTCCACCTTTGTTGATATATCCACCTTTCACTTCAATTTGAATCCAGCAATTTTATAGTGACCACAGGTGAATTGAAAGGTCGCCAAAAATTTCTTGTATTATCCGAACACATAACAGATACGTGTTTTTTGACTTTGGCGCACTACAGCTTTGTTCATTGAGGCAGCTTGCACTTAAATTTGAATACAGCAATTTTATAGTCACCACAGGTGAATTGATAGGTGCCAAAAATACCTTGTATTATCCGAATACATTTCAGATACGTGTTTTTTCACTTTGGCGCAGGCCAGCTTTGTTGATAGATCTACTTTGCAGTTAAAATTTTAATCCGCAATTTTGTAGTCACCCAGGTGAATTGATAGGTGCCAAAAAATACCTTTTATTATCCGAATACATTCAGATACGTGTTTTTTCACTTTTGGCGCAGGCCAGCTTTGTTGATAGATCTACTTTGCAGTTAAATTTGAATCCAGCAATTTTGTTAGTCACCATAGGTGAATTGATAGGTGCCAAAAAATACCTTTTATTATCCGATAACATTTCAGATACGTGTTTTTTCACTCTGGCGCAGGCCAGCTTTGTTGATTGAGCTACTTTGCAGTTAAATTTGAATCCAGCAATTTTATAGTCACCAGGTGAATTGTAGGTGCCAAAAATACCTTTTATTATCCGAATACATTTCAGATACGTGTTTTTTCACTTTGGCGCAGGCCAGCTTTGTTGATAGATCTACTTTGCAGTTATATTTGAATCCAGCAATTTTGTTTTGATTTGAGGGATTTGAGTATAGCTGTGATTTTCCGTCTTTTAATAAGAGACTTTCCAAAACTCTTCCATACCTTCTCAAATTTTTATTATTTCTGACATGGAGCAAAATTCAGGTGGTAAGCGAGCAAAGAGGGGGGTTTGGACATTTGGGGGTAGAGGTACGAGAGACGGTGCTCCTTCCAGTGCTGGCGACAACACGCATACCAGCGGATCGTCAGTTGCAGGACCGTCAGGCCTGTCATCGCTGGGTCAGGGCACTGTGAATCTCAGTAACGAACAGCGTCGCCAATCTGTTCTTCAGTGGTTAATGCAACCTGCAGCATCATCTTTAACATGGCTAGTAACCCCTGTATTGAGACAACCTATTTAATACAATTAAAAAAAGAGAAACAAAGACATGGTGGGATTCCATCCTATTTTAAAAATGTGTTTTCTAGAATTAAACTACTAAAAAACTTGCATGTACATAAAAGCTGGTAAAAAAATTCCTCTGAATTGTACAAGGGAGGTACAGGAAAACTTGACCAGATGTAGGTTATTCAGAGGACATGGAGTATGGACACGGACAGAGAACAAAGTATAGAGACAATTTCCTCCAGCACGTTGAGTAAAATGAGAAAAAGAATGCCAAGAAAAAGGGCACCTGGGTGGAACAGGAGCGTTAACCACCAGTATTTCCAAGTGAAGCTCAATTGGTCCGCACTCATACGGAGGGGCAAGCGCTACCCAGGACAGGGACAGTATATGTCCAGTTAAACTAAAATGGTGGTTGAAAGACTCCTATTTCCAGCACTTTTTAATCTGTGGGTCAGACAGGTTTAATGGTCATTCTGCGGTACAGGACAGATATAGTTAATGTCCAGTTCAACTAAAATGGTGGTTCAATGAATCCTTTTACCGGAACTTTTTAATTTGGGGGTCAGACAGGTTTAATGGTCATACTGCGGTCCAGGACAGGTATAGTCAATGTCCAGTTCAACTAAAATGGTGGTTGAAAGACTCCTTTTCCCAGCACTTTTTAATCTGTGGGTCAGACAGGTTTAATGGTCATTCTGCGGTACAGGACAGATATAGTCAATGTCCAGTTCAACTAAAATGGTGGTTGAAAGACTCCTTTTTCCGGCACTTTTTAATCTGGGGTCATGCAGGTTTGGGGCTCATGCTGCGTTCCAGGACAGGGATACTCAATGTCCAGTTCAAGTAAGATGATGGTTCAAAACATACTGCCTTCTGGCACTTTTTAATTTGTGGGTGATGCAGGTTTAAGGGTCATGCTGTGGTACAAGACAGGGATAGTTAATGGTGTGTGATTTTTTTTCTGTGGCTTTTATAACCTAAGTGTGTTGCCTAAGATGTAGCACGTATCCATTTCACTGTTGTGGATGTTAATTCCAGCTTCTCCAGCCCTGTTTGGGTGTAAGAATGAAGGTGTTGTTGCTCTCCCATAGACTTTAATGGTCATCGCTCATAATCGACCACTCACTATCGACTATCTTGTCGATGATGGTCGACTATCGACCATCGACCGATGTCGATGGTCAACGTAATCACTCAACACTAGTGGCTGAGAAGTCATATTTATAAATTTTTGGGGTCATGTTGCTGTGAGATACAGCAATAATCATGGTCCTTTGGAACAGAAATGTGGCTTCTAAGTGGCATTTCTCCCTCACAATTTTTAACATTAGCTGAAAAGTCATTTTTATAATTTTTTGGGTCCTATTATAACAAAATGTTGTTTCTAACAGACATGTGTTCTTTATATTTGTCCAAAGTGGCTCAAGGGTCATGCTTTGAATTTTTGGGGGCATTTTGCTGTGACATGCAGCTATACTACAGGTCCAATTATAAAAAAAATGTTGTTTCTAACAGACATTTGTTCTTCACAATTGTCAAGAGTGGCTCAAGGCTGATGGTGCTGTCAGAAACAGGAATAGGTAGGACACTGTTAAGGGACACATATTGCAAAATGACATGTTTTTGCAAGATCTTTAACATAGCTATCAATCCCTGTATTGAGACAACCCATTTAATACAATTAAAAAGAGAAACAAAGACATGGTGGGATTCCATCCTATTTTAAAAATGTGTTTTCTAGAATTAAACTAAAAAAACTTGCATGTACAAAATAGCTGGTAAAAAAATTCCTCTGAATTGTACAAGGGAGGTACAGGAAAACTTGACCAGATGTAGGTTATTCAGAGGACATGGAGTATGGAGCACGGACAGAGAACATAGTACAGAGACAATTTCCTCCAGCACGTTGAGTAAAATGAGAAAAAGAATGCCAAAAAAGGGCACCTGGGTGGAACAGGAGCGTTAACCACCAGTATTTCCAAGTGAAGCTCAATTGGTCCGCACTCATACGGAGGGCCAACTCTACCCAGGACAGGGACAGTATATGTCCGTGAATCTAAAATGGTGGTTGAAAGACCTCCTTTTTCCGGCACTTTTTAATCTGCGGTTCATGCAGGTTTGGGGCTCCTTGCTGTGGCCCAGGACAGGTATAGTCAATGTCCAGTGAAACTAAAATGGTGGTTCAAAGACTCCTTTTCCCAGCACTTTTTAATTTGGGGGCCATGCAGGTTTAATGGTCATACTGCGGTCTAGGACAGATATAGTCAATGTCCAGTGAAACTAAAATGGTGGTTGAAAGACTCCTTTTTCCGGCACTTTTTAATCTGGGGTCATGCAGGTTTGGGGCTCATGCTGTGGCCCAGGACAGGTATAGTCAATGTCCAGTGAAACTCAAATGGTGGTTGAAAGACTCCTTTTTTCGGCACTTTTTAATTTGGGGTCATGCAGGTTTGGGGCTCATGCTGTGGCCCAGGACAGGGATAGTCTATGTCCAGTGAAACTAAAATGGTGGTTGAAAGATTCCTTTTTCTGGCACTTTTTAAATCTGGGGGTCATGCAGGTTTTGGGCTCATGCTGCGTTCCAGGACAGGGATATTCAATATCCAGTTCAAGTAAAATGATGGTTCAAATCATACTGCCTTCTGGCACTTTTTAATTTGTGGCTGGGTCATGCAGGTTTAAGGGTCAGGCTGTGGTGCAAGACAGGGATAGTGAATGGTCTGTGATTTTTTTTCTTTTGCTTTTATAACCTAAGTGTGTTGCCTAAGATGTAGTACGTATCCATTTGACTGTCGTGGATGTTAATTCCAGCTTCTCCAGCCCTGTTTGGGTGTAAGAATGAAGGTGTTGTTGCTCTCCCATAGACTTTAATGGTCATCGATCATAATCTACTATCGACCATCGAATATCTTGTCGATGATGGTCGGCTATCGACCATCGACCGATGTCGATGGCCAACGTAATCGCTCAACACTAGTCTTCGGCCATTGAGCCCGCAGCTTTGGGTTGGCATTTTGCTTGGTGAGCACTGCGATTGGTGTCACCAGCATAGAGAATGTGGGATGAAATGCTGGTAGTAATTAGCTAAACCCAGAAACTGCTTTATGGCCCAAAGACCGACTGGCCGTGGCCAATGCAGAATGGCAGACAATTTCACGGGGTCTATATGGAGACCCTTGTCCGAGATGATGTACCTGATAAATGGAAGACTGGTCTGGTGGAAGAGACACTTCTTCACAAGTACCTGGCACACATGGATCCAATGTGACTCCGGATTGGGTGAGAAAACCAGGTAGACAACAACACAGGTATAGAGGAGGACCCTGAATATGTCATTGACAAATTCCTGGAAAACTGCTCAAGTATTGTACAGACCGAAGGACATCACCAGGTATTCAAAATGCCCACCATGAGTGTCGAAGGCCATCTTCCATTCATCCTCACGGATCTGAATGAGATTGTGGGCCCCTTGCAAGTCTAATATAGAAAATATTTTAGCACTGCGAAGCTGGTGAAAGAGTTTTGTGAATAACAGCAGAGGATAACAGTTCTTCACCATCAGACTCGCCATCTGCAGTGCTGTTCCAGGTGTGCTAAGCGTCTATGGAGAAAGTCAAAGCCACCTGCAGACTTTCTCCACTATAAATTCATGCTCAGGACTTACCACACTGCCCTGCATTGCGTCAAACAAAAATATTTCACCTCCCTCATCTCAACATTACACAACAACCCAAAACGCCTGTTTGATACTTTCCACTCTCTCCTCAGGCCTTAAGCTCAGTTCCTGGTCACTGACCTCTGTGCTGAAGACCTGGCTACTCACTTGAAAGACAAAATTGACAGGATCCGGCAAAACATTGCATCTCAGTCCCCAAGTAATACCCATCCTGTCCCTCCCCGCACATCCGCTAGTCTGCTCTCAGCCTTTGACCCGATGACAGAGGAAGAAGTATCCAGGCTTCTCCTGTCTGCTTGCCCCCACTACCTGCTCTAGTGACCCAATTCCCTCTCACCTTGTCCAGTCAATTTCTCCAGCTGTCCTCTCCCACCCAACTGCAATCTTCAACCTCTCTCTCTCCACTGGGATCTTTCCATCCGCCTTTAAACACGCCATCATAACCCCTTTACTAAAAAAAGCCCTCTCTGGACCTGTCCTGCGCTGCCAACTACCAACCAGTCTCTAACCTGCCCTTCATCTCTAAACTCCTGGAACGCTTGGTCTACTCTCGCCTAACCCGCTATCTCTCTGCTCTCTTCTCGATTCTCGACAATCAGGTTCCCACATCCTACACTCCACAGAAACTGCTCTAGCTAAGGTCTCTAATGATCTCCTCACTGCTAAATCACAGGGCAACTACTCGTTGTTGCTTCTTCTTGATCTCTCAGCAGCGTTTGACACCTTGGATCACCACCTTCTCCTCAGCATGCTCAGTGCCATTGGCCTACAGGACACTGCTCTCTCTGACCGCTCCTTCAGTGTCTCATTTTCCAGTTCTACCTCCTCTTCCTCTTCCTGTTGGGGTCCTCAGGGATTGGTTCTAGGTCCTCTCCTTTTTTCACTCTACACAGCCCCTGTTGGACAAACCATCAGCAGATATGGCTTCCAGTACCATCTCTATGCTGATGACACGCAACTATACACCTCCTCCCAAGACAATACTCCTACCCGGCTACAAAACACCAGTGACTGTCTGTCCGCTGTCTCTGACATAATGTCCTCTCTCCATCTGAAACTAAACCTCACTAGCCCGCTGTCTTGGGGTTATACTAGATTCTGATCTATATTCAACCCCCTGTATCCAAGCCCTTCCAGCTCCTATCAACTGCTCCTCAAGAACATCTTCAGAATCTGTCCATTTTTTACTCTGGAAACAACTCACACCCTCATTGTTGCTCTTATTCTTTCTCGTCTTGACTACTGTAACTCCGTGCTTATCGCTATCCCTCTCTATATACTCTCCCCTCTCCAATCTGTCCTTAATGCAGCAGCCAGGCTTGTCTTTCTTTCCAGGCGCTATACTGATGCCTCTACCCTGTGTCACTCGCTGCACTGGTTGCCCATCCAATACAGAATACAGCATAAACTAATCACTCTCACCCATAAAGCTCTCCATAGTGCTGCACCCCCCTACATCGCCTCCCTCCTCTCTGTCTACCACTCTACCCGGTCTCTCCACTCTGCTGATGATATCAGATTACATTTGAACCTCCCATGCCCGTCTCAAAGATTTCACACGTGATGCACCAGTTCTCTGGAACATGCTACCGCGGGCGATCAGGCACACTCACAACTAGGGATGAGCGATTATAATGGACAAAGTTGAAATCGGCACAATTTTTATGCTGATCGAAAATTTCCGATCACGCGATATTTTAGGTGACAATCTTACAGATAATCTATTACTATCGCGGAATTTTCAGCGTTTCCTGTCATTTTGGCGGCCAGCAAATCAGCTTAGAGCATAGAGCAGGGTGAGCTGGGTGTGAGACGTCATGACTGTGATGTGTATGGTTGTCATTGGCTGGAAAAATCACATGACCTCGTTTTGCATAGAACAGCATTTCCTGTTCAGCATCACATTATACTGATAGCAATTTGGAAGATACCACAATGTACCGCACAAGAATGGAATTGAAAAACCTGCTTAAGAAACTTGCACAACTCAACAGCGACATCTTCTTCTTAACAAAATTCAAGAAGGAAAGACTCATTCCACTTTGGATTCAATACTCCTCATGGATCTCATCTATGGGTCTATTGTGCATTTTGGGTGCACGGGTGTTCCACAGTATTTTTAGCATTGGACCATGAAAATGGGGGGGGGGGCAGCAGGGAGACACAGTTTTGCCATTGTTTTTTTGGCTTAATTTACTAAAGCATTCACTATGCAGTATAAATGACAGAATAACCTTACTATGCAGTCAGTACAATTACCATGACATACATTTTTTATTGCTTTTTATGCTTTATTACTAGGGATGAGCTGAACCGTTCGGAAAAAGGTTAGTACGGCATGAAATTTACGATTTTTCCGAACTCGAGCCGAAACAAATTTTTTGTTCGCAATTTCGGTAAAATGTGGGTTTGGCCATTTTCAGCTGCTTCCTTCAGTTTTGGCAGCCAGCCATCAGTGCAGAGCACATAGTCAGGTCAAAAACATCACCACTGAGGATGTAGGATCTCATAGGCTGCTAAAATCACATGACCGTCTTATGTGTATGTCACTGTATTTCCCGTTGAACGCCATATCCACCTTACGCTTTGTAGTGAACACACTGTTGCCTCTGTGTGTTTGTTTGCCAACAGGCAGAAACACATTGTACACAGGAAAAGCTGCTAGTTAGATTAGTCGGTGGAGGAAAAGCTAGCTTAGGGAATCTTACACATAAATAGTTAGGGAATTAGGGAGTTTTGTATAGGTTTTGTATATTGTATAGTTGTGACTTCTGTGAAGACTTCTGTGTCACACTGTTGCTTCCAAGTTTCTTCCATAAGACAGCTTTAACAGATATTTAATAGAAAAAAATCTGTTTATAATCCAATTTGCCAGTTTCAAAGTATAGGCATTTAAGAACACTGTTGATTTGCTGTCAGGGTTCTTCTATAAGACCCCATTTCAGAGATATTCCATAGAAAAATTCTGTTTTGTGATCCAATTTTCCAGTTGCAAAGTATAGGCATGTAAGAATACTGTTGATTTGCAGTCTTTGGAGTACAGTTCTTCAATAAGAGACTGTGAACAAATCTTGACCTTTTTAATATTTATAATTTTGAACTTAGAGCAAAATAGAGGTGGTAAGTGAGCAAGGAGGGGCGTAGGACGTGGAGCTAGAGGTACAGACAAGACACTCCTTCCAGTGCTTCAGACAACACACAAGCAATCACATAGTCAGTTGCAGGACCATCAGGCCTCTCATCGCTTGGTTGGTTCCCTGTGCATCTCATTACTGAAGATCAGCGCCAATCTGTTCGTCATTGGTTAACACATCCTTCATCCAGCAGTTTTACCTCCTCTTGCTCTCAGTCAAGGGCACAAATATCATCATCAGTCCAACTTGAAGGCCAAATGTCCCCCAATAAACAGACTGTTCTAGATAATCCATATTCCGAAGAGCTCTTTGATGACACAATGCAGTTGGGGCATTTGAAAAGATCAAGAGGCCAAAGAGGATGATTTTGACTGCTCTGTTGCCCAATCGCTGATGATCGTTGTCTTGGTGACCGTCACTACACAGATCAAGATCTGTGGACATCTCTGCGCACTCAGACCGACCAATGGTTGGGTGCTAAGAACCTGGTGCCAGGGAACGTGGTGTGCGATAATGGGAGAAATCTCCTTGCCGCCCTTAGAATCGGTAGACTTACGCACATCCCTTGCCTGGCACATATCATGAACCTGGTTGTGCAGAGATTTCTCAAGTGCCACCTGGCTCTTGACTCTCTACTGAGGAAAGCTCAAGGTCTTAGCTCACACTTTTACCATTCGCACCCTGCCTCGGCACGACTGGCAGCGCTGCAGCGTGATCTAAGCCTCCCCGTCTGCCGTCTCATTGATGATGTGGCAACACACTGGATTGCCACCCTCCACATGCTCCAGCAATTGTGGCAGCAGCGTAATGCCACTATGAAGTATGAAGTGTCGCATAGCCTCACAAGCAGTGTTGTGGACCTCAGGGTGTTGAGCCATAGAGGGTGGAGGCAGGTGAAGGATCACTGCAACATCCTTGTCAGATTTGAAGTCGCAACCAAAATGGTCAGCCAGGACAATTGCGTTGTTAGCATGACCATTGTGGTCATATTTTTACTGGAACAAGCATTAGACTCTTTGCGCCAGCAGGTCCCGACAGTGATGGAGGAGGATGAGGCAGACACAAAGCCTTACTCACCGGAGGATGTAGAAGGCCCAACTGTTTCCCAACTGTATCAGTCTTCTTTAGGCAGTGGTTCAAGGTCCAAAACGGACAGAGTAGAGGGCATGACGCCAGCCAGGCCTCTGGTGATGGTCAGGATGAGGAAGTGGAGGAGGATGATGAGGCAGGGGTGGACACCATCGGTACTGATTACCCTTCGGTGGTAAGAGGTTGGCACAGATTTCAGGAGGAGAAGGAGGAAGAAGAGGAGGAAAATCTAGTTAGTGCCCCTCAACCCCAAAACTTGGGAGATCCTGGCAGCATCTCACACATGAGTGCTTGGATGCTACATTACCTGCAACATGACCCACGCATCAAAGCAATCAAAATGAACAGTGATTACTGGCTAGCCACCCTCTTTGATCCACGTTACAAATCAAGTCAGCAGTTTCCTTCCAACCACACAAATTGACAGCATAATGCAGGAATTTGAGACAGTGCTGATTGACCAACTCGCGACATCTGTTGCATCTTCTTCACATTCTAATGTCATGTTGAAACAACGTCAGCAACGTGACAGCAGTAGAATGGCAAGTAGCTGCTGTAGCAGCAGGTAGTGTGGCAGAGGCGCACTGGTTAACATTTTTAACTCAGTTTTTACCACCTCACCAACACCTGCAAGACAGGGCAGCATTTGGACACACTGATACCGCCTTAAGAGCATAGTCCATGACTACCTGCAGCTCAACACTGATGTTTTTGGACTTGATCTGGACCCATTTAACTTGTGGGTGTCCAAAATGGATGAATGGCCTGAGCTTGTTCGACACGCCATACAAATTTTAGCCTGCCCGGCAGCCAGCATTATCTCTGAACGCACCTTCAGCACAGCCGACGGGGTGATAACTCACAAACATATCCGTCTTTTCCCCGAGAATGTGGATCGTTTGACATTTATCAAAATGTATCAAGCGTGGATCTTTGACGATTTTGTTGTCCCGGTTGCCGATATCTCAAACTAGTAAACTGCAACACGTCTTCTTGACAATGTGAAATACACATTCCATCAGTCATTTATTAACATCAGTCATCAATCAGTCTGCAGTAATCATATATTAACCATTTCAGGCCCCTTAAGGCCAAATCATATGGGGCCCCCACCCATTACTACTTCCTATTTTTTTTTAACATATTTGTGGTTCCCTTTTTGATTAGGGACATGACAAGAGTACTGCCCTTTTGGCACCCCTTGCGGTAGCAGCCGCTATGGGGCCTTGCATCCTGAGGTGTCCCAAAAGTCCCTTTGACACATAAGAAGACACCGGTATTGGAAATGGCACATGGTAACTGGCAGGGGTGCCAATAGGGCAGTACTGCTGTCAGGGGCCCAAATCAAAAAGGGGCCCAGTGATATGTTAAAAAATAGGAACTTGTAATGGGTGGGGGTTCCATTTCATTTAGCTGCATGGGGCCCTGAAATGGTTAATAGATGACTGACAGATGCCCTGGCTACCACTGCACCCCTATAACTACGGCCCTGCCAGCTGAATCTCCATGTTCCCCATTGGGATGTTCTTGCTGCCATCACATATATGACATGTTCTTGGGCCCTGGTGAAAAAAGTGATAGGGGGCTCCTGCCAGTTACTATGTGTCATTTCTAGTGTTGAGCGATTTTTATCGACAAAGTTGAAATCGGCAAGGTTTTTATGGTGATCGAAATTTCCAGATCATGCGATAATTAAGGTTGAAATCTGTGCATCATCTATTAAGATCGCGCCTTTTTCGGCGCTTCCTGTAATTTTGGCAGCCAGCAAATCAGATTACAGAATAGAGCAGGGTGAGATGTGTGTGCGACGTCATGACTAGGATGTGTATGGTTGCGATTGGCTGGAAAAATCACATGACCTCGTTTTACATAGAACAGCGTTTCCTGTTTCAGCCTCAGTGTCTCTCAGCGTCTCATAGGGATCGGACCTGCGCTCTGCCTGTGGCAAAACAGCTCAGCGAAATTAGTCTATTTCTGCACAGAGAAACCTCTACTATTAGCTGTGATCCTTCCAATTTAGTTAGATTAGAGATTTGAAGATTTTATGTAGTTAGCTAGAGAATTTTAAAGCAGCATCTACCGCTGTAAATTCACGGCGGTGGGCGCGGGGGGGGGGGCCCCTCGCGGGCGAACACAGACAAGCTTTATCTATAAAGAACACTGGATAAAGTTCACCAAGACTTAGTGTAGACATTGTAGTGGAATATCTTTATTATTAACAGTTTGCTATTGAAATATTTCCTGGATATTGGGCAGCCTCAACTGATAATGGATACACATCATTTCGAGTAACTGCAGGTCTCTTTGTTAGGTGCAAAACTCCACTTTATTATCAGTATACATTTCAGATAGGTGTTCATTTTCAATTTTACCCATTACACCTGTGACTGTTGATATATCCACCTTGCAGTTAAATTACAATCCAGCAATCTTGTAGTCAGCACAGGTTGTTTGTTGCCAAAAATACCGTGTATCGTACGAAAAACATAACAGTTACGTGTTTTTTGACTTTTGCGCACCCAGCATTGTTCATTGACGCAGCATCTACGTAAATCTTAAAACAGCAATTCTATATCACCACAGGTGAATTAAAAGGTGCAAAAAATACCGTTTATTATATCAAAACATAACAGTTTACGTGTTTTTTGAATATTTGCGCACCCAGCAATGTTCATTGACGCAGCATCTACGTAAATCTTAAAACAGCAATTCTATATTCACCACAGGTGAATTGAAAGGTGCAAAAAATACCGTGTATTATACGAAAACATAACAGATACGTGTTTTTTGACTTTTGCGCACCCAGCACTGTTCATTGACGCAGCATCTACGTAAATCTTAAAACAGCAATTCTATATTCACCACAGGTGAATTGAAAGGTGCAAAAAATACTGTGTATTATACGAAAACATAACAGATACGTGTTTTTTGACTTTTGCGCACCCAGCTTTGTTCATTGACGCAGCATCCACGTAAATCTTAAAACAGCAATTCTATATTCACCACAGGTGAATTGAAAGGTTCTGTGACTTTTATAACCTACGTGTGGTGCCTAAGAGGTAGCACGTACCATTATGACTGTTGTGGATGTTAATTTTCAGCTTCTCCAGCCTTGTTTGGGTGTAATAATGAAGGTTGTTGCCTCTCCCATAGACTTTAATGGTAATCGCTCATAATCGACACTCACTATCGAAAAACCTTATCGATAGCGGCCGACTATCGACTATCGATCGATCTCGATAGCCAACGCAATCGCTCAACACTAGTCATTTCCAATACCAGCATCGTCTTATCTGTAAAAGGGACCCAATAGCAGCTGCTAGCTCTGCACCTCATATAGCTACGCAGTCCTCATCTTTTTAGTTAGCCATTAAAAGGAATGAATGATTTTAGCCTGTGAATTTTTTTCTGTGACTCTTAGAGCCAAATTGTCATCACTAAGTTGTTCCACGTATCCATTTTACTATTATGGAAGGTAATTGTGGCTTCTCCTCACATTTGTTAGTATAAAAATTAACCTGAACATCATCTCCCATTGACTTTAATGGGGTTCAGCGTTCGGTTCGGCGTTCGGCCCAAGTTTTAGTGAACGCTCATCTCTATTTATTACTTTTACACAATAGAAATATATTTATAAAAAATTGTGTTTATGTCATCAAAGTCTGATAGCCATAACTTTTTTATTTTTCGGGATATGGAGCTGATTATGGACTTGTTTTTTGCAGGATGATTTGATGCTTTTTTTTTTATACTATTATAGGGTTCTTATAGCAATTTGATCCCTTTTTATCAAGTACCCAAAATAATTTTTTCAAAGGATATTAATAAGATCCTCAGCACATATATACAATTTGAACCTGATAGAAAAAAAAGTGCTAGATCAGATATATATATAAAAAAAAACTTACACGCAAATTTTATTTGAACTCTAAAAAAGAATCTTATTTAAATAAGTTAAAAAACTATACAATGGAAGTGCTACTGTAAAAAATAGATGTTGGCACAATAGCAATGAAAGAAGTACATGAAAAATCAAATGAATTCATCTCTAGTGTTAATAAACCATGATTAGAGCTTACAGCATAAGTAAATGTGAAAATGCATCAAATAGCAGCCAATGCAATGGTAATTTCATAGACTACTCTTCAAATAATAATGCTAAATCAAAAGTACATACAAACTTAAGTGGAATAAAAATGATTGTTTTATCCACACCCACCCCCCCACGCATGTTTCGCCATCATCCTTTGACTAGGTATTTTGAACAAAATACAGCAATCCTAGTATTTTTTTATTTTTTTTTTACAGCGGTGACCTGCGGAAAAAGACATGCTATCTCCTCACAGGCGATTGATTACAGCGATACACAATATGTATATTTTTTATGTTTTTCTGATTTTATACAATTAAAAAACTTATTCAAAAAGAAAAACACATTTTTTCATTGCCATAATCTGAGAGCCATAACTTTTTTATTTTTTTGTGTACAGAGATGCAGCTTGTTTTTTGCAGGATGAGTTGATGTTTTAATTGATGTCATTTTTTGGAGGACATGACTTCTCTATTGCTTTTAAATCCATATTTTGGAACCAGAGTAAAAAAAACCAGTTCCAGAAAGATTTTTTTTTTTTTAACAGCGCTCACCGCGCATATCATCTATTTGACTTTTTTATCGACAAAGTTGAAATCGGCAAGGTTTTTATGGTTCGAAATTTCAGATCATGGATAATTAAGGTTAAAATCGTGCATCACTATTAAGATCGCGCCTTTTTCGGCTTCTTTAATTTTGGCCCAGCAAATCAATTACGAAAAGAGCAGGGTGAATGTGTGTGGGCTCATGACGGGATGGTATGGTTGGATTGGCTGGAAAAATCAATGACCCCGTTTTACATAGAACACTTTTTCCCGTTCACCTCAGGTCTCTCGCGTCTCAAGGAAAAGGGATGCCTCTGCCTTTGGGCCCAAAAAGCTCAGCGAAAATTTTTTATTTCTCCAAGAAACCCACTATTAGCGGGATCCTTCCAATTTTGTTAATTTTCAGTTTGAAGTTTTTTTGTATTAGCTAGAGAAATTTTTTAAACAGTTTACCCTTAAAGTCACGGGGGGAGGGGGGGGTGGGCCCGGGGGCGAACACAGACAAGCTCTTCTTAAATTAAAACCCGAATAAAGTTCACCAAGCTTAGTGTAGACATTGCACTGCAAAAATCTTTATTATTAAAAATTTGCTTTTTAAATTTTCCTGGTTTTGGGCAGCCTGAACTTATATTTGGATAAACATCATTTCCCAGTAACTGCGGTCTCTTTGTTAGGTGCAAAACCCATTTTATTATCAGTATACATTTTTAAAAGGGGTTCATTTTTAATTTTTTCCATTCCACCTGGTTTATAACCCTTTCAGTTAAAATTTTCAATCCGCAAACTTGTAGTCACACAGGTTGTTTGTTGCAAAAATACCGGATATACAAAAAATAACAGATACGGGGTTTTTTTACTTTTTTCGCAACCAGCTTTGTTCATTGACGCAGCATCCAGTAAAATCTTAAAACAGCAATTCTATAGTACCACAGGTGAATGGGAAAGGGGCAAAAATACTGTGTATTTACGAAAACATAACAGAACGTGTTTTTTGACATTTTTCGACCCCGCTTTATTTTTTGATGCAGCATCCCCGTAAAACTTAAAACAGAAATTTT
>JAODAL010069698.1:0-16236 GCA_025379985.1 Phyllomedusa bahiana
ACAAACCAAATAAAGTTACTTTAGGTAAATGAATATGTGTAGACATAAGAACAGCTTAAATGTAGAATTGTTTATATGATGAGCGGATTGTCGTCTGTGGCTTCTGTATTACCTCTAATGCTTCTGTGAAAGATTGTATTGATGTGATGAGATGTATTACCTCTTTTGATATGGAAAAAAAGTTTAAAAAATGTTTATAAATAAAGCCTTATAAAAAAAATCAATGTCTGATAGGTCTGGGTCTCCCCTTTGAGACCTGCACCTGTTTCTTAAACAAGCCTCCAAGACCTTACCATTCTGAACAGAGACGTGGTTGGGATTCTCCCAACTTAAATGGGAGATTGGAACTTAGCCGAGCGGCGATGCTCAGCTGTAATCAGGACTGCCACTCATGTCTATGGGAGAGTCTCAACCTGCTCTCCGGTCAGAACAGTAAGGTTTTATGGGCTCATTTAGGAGATGTGTGCGGGTCCCAGAGGTGTGACCTGTACCTATCACCTAGCCTTACTAGTGGTTTACTAAAAAATCATGTTAAAAATTAGACATTATTTACTTAAAAACATAGACAGACTTACAGCTCAAAGGTTGGACACAGAACTATTCCCAGTAGGAGGCAAAATAAGAGCCAATACTAGATGGTAGTGAACAATTGCTCACACACCATCCACTAGTAAAAAAACTGCACAATGGATACATACCAGTTCACACCAGTATGCAGAAAAGCTATAGCATCGTACAGGGGAGATTGCACAAATGCGAAAATACTAATACCTCATATTTGATATTTTTCCAGAATGTATTTTTTGTCCTTTAATACTGGGGAGCAGAGGGTGTCATAATTTTGTGTTGGACACTCGGCAGCCTGCTCAATGGAATACTAGAGGCGTTATCAATTGTTTGTAAGCCAGCATGGTGCACCACACGTAACTATATAATTGGCATTTCTAACACTTACCACAAATGGGGTGATATTCTTTCTGATTCTTAAACCTAGCTCGGGCCATGGTTCAATCTCATATTGATATCATATTTGTATATCCAGCACTGATGATATCTCTAAACCACAAAATCATTCAAAAGATTGATTTTATTTTAATAGGTGACACTCTGGAGGTGCAAATCCAACTGGATAAAAAAGGGCACCAACTTACCCCAGAACTGAAAGGTAAGTGTAGATTATGTCAATATATTCTACTAAAAATTCTTAAAATTTTTTTAATCAACAAATAAACTTTATTGATATAATTGTCCGGTGTACACACGAAGACATTGCAAGTTTATACATCCACATGACAGTAGGCAAATGCTTAACATTTCAATTAGGATACAGCAGTACATAAAAAACAAACAGGTAAAATAGACTGCAGGCAGATGTAATTTTGAAAAAACGAAAAATGGTATATGGATAAAGAGGTATAGAGCTAAACCCTTGATAATTTTCCTAGTATAGTGTCCATCAAGTTACAAGAGTTACAAGAAAACAACACAAAATTATGTATACCATTGGCCAAATACAGTGGGGAAAATAAGTATTTGATACACTGGCGATTTTGCAAGTTTTCCCACCTAAATGGAGAGGTCTGCAATTTTTATCGTTGGTTCACTTCAACTGTGAGAAACAGAATCTAAATACAAAATCCAGAAAATCACATTGTATGATCTTTAAAATAATTACTTTGCATTTCCTTACATGAAATAAGTATTTGATACAATAGAAAAATAGAACTTAATATTCAGTAGAGAAACCTTTGTTTGCAATTACAGAGGTCAGATGTGTCCTGAAGTTCTTGACCAAGTTTGCACACACTGCTGAAGGGATATTGGCCCGCTCCCCCATACAGTCTGTTGCTGGACTACATTGAGTTTAAGCTGCCTACAAAGGGGCTAGGCCACTCCAGGACCTTGAAATACTTCTTACGGACCTGCTCCTTAATTGCTCTGGCTGTGTGTTTCGGGTCATTGTCCTGCTGAAAGACCCAGCCAGGAAACATCTTCAATGCTCTTACTGAGGAAAGGAGGTTGCTGGTAAAAATCTCGCTATACACGGCCCCATCCATCCTCCCTTTAATACAGTGCACTCGCCCTATCTCCTTGGCAGAAAAGCAGCCCCACAGTATCATATTTTCACCCCCATGCTTCAAGGTTGGGGCGGTGTTCTTGGGTTTGTACTCGTTCTTCTTCTTTCTCCAAACACGGCGAGTGGAGTTGATACCAAAAAGTTCTTACCTGTATTAAAGACACCTGTCCACACACTCAATCACTTTCCAACCTCTCCACCATGGCCAAAACCAAAGAGCTGTCTAAGGACACCAGGGACAAAATTGTAGAACTGCACAAGGCTGGGATGGACTACAGTACAATAGGCAAGCAGCTTGGTGAGAAGGCAACAACTGTTGGTGCAATTATTAGAAAATGGAAGAAATTGGACTGTCTGTCAATCTTCCTTAGTCTGGGGCTCCATGTAACATCTTGCCTTGTGGGGTAAGGATGATTCTGAGAAAGGTTAGGAATCAGTCCAGAACTACATGGGAGGACCTAATCAATGACCTGAATAGAGCTGGGATCAAAGTCTAAAAGATTACCGTTGGTAACATATTACACCGTCATGGAATAAAATGCTGCATGGTGCGCAAGGTCCCCCTACACACACCAGCAAATGTCCACGCTCCTTTGAAGTTCGCCAATGACCATATAGATGATCCAGAGGAGGTGGATAGAGCTTTTTGATATCAACTCTACTCACTGTGTTTGGAGGAATAAAAAGGATGAATACAACCCCAAGAACACCGCCCCAACCTTGAAGCATGAGGGTGGAAACATCATACTTTGGGGGGGCTTTTCTACAAAGGGGACAGGGCGACTGCACTGTATTGAAGCGGGATGGATGAGGCCACATATGACGAGAGTTTGACCAACAACCTCCTTCACTCAGTAACAGCATTGAAGATGGGTCTCACAGCCTGAAAATGACCCGAAACACCCTGCCAGGACGACTAAGGAGTGGCTCCGTAAGGAGCATTTCAAGGTCCTGGAGTGGCCTAGCCAGTCTCCAGACCTAAACCCAATTGAAAATCATTGGAGGGAGCTTAAACTCACTGTAGCCCAACGACAGCCCCAAGCCTGAAAGATCTGGAGAAGATTTGTATGGAGGAGTGGGCCAAAATCCCTGCTGCAGTGTGTGCAAACTTGGTCAAGAACTACAGGAAACGTCTGACCTTTGTGATTGCAAACAAAGGTTTCTGTACCAAATATTACGTTCTAATACAGAATTCATGCAATAAAATGCTAATTCATTACTTAAAATCATACAATGTGATTTTCTGATTTTTTTTTGTCTCTCACAGTTGAAGTGTACGATAAAAATTACAGACCTCTCCATTCTTTATAGGTCGGAAAACTTGCAATATCGCCAGTGTATCAAATACTTATTTTGCCCACTGTATGCAAATTCCAAGGTTTATCAATATCCATTTAATCACATATCATGACCTTGTATCTCTATGCATTTCTTTATATGTCAATAGAGCTTTTGAATAAGAAAAAAAAAAAAAGAGGAACGGTTGAAGGGGTAGGAAGACTTTTGCAAACCATTGTTTAATAGGGGTATTAACATGGCACACATGTTGACTACTATCGATCAACCAATCGGCACCTCAGAATCTCGTCCTCACTAAGAGGTTAAAAAAATAAAATGTCTGAATTCTGATCTTAAAGGGGTTTTGCCAAGAAACCAGTTCATTACCTCTTAATCTGATCAGGAGAGACTATAAACAAAGCATGATGAGTCACGCTGCCTCACAGACGAGAGGGAGGGGACCTGAGCAGCAACTCTGAGGAAGCAGAGGAAGAAGGGAGCGTTGTGCAATTTGTACTCAAATAAAACCTTAGAACCAGTGGATTCTCTATACAAAAGACACAACATCTTTCTCCACAGCCCCTTGAAAGCTCAGTCATGTTCTCTGTCATCAGATAAGAAGTGCAGACAGCGCAAGCACGGCCAAATCAGCTCCTCAGCTCCTGTCAGCTGGAGCTGGTTGTGTCTAATGCAAACTTTTAAGTAACTAAGGGCTTGTAAAGAAAGCTGCAGCTCTCAGAGGCTGCACTTTTTGTATTCACATACCGTATATTTAGAAAAGCGATTAAAAACCCATTTTGGAGGATCCCACGTCAACATTACATCATGGCAAAACCTCTTTAAGGATGGAAACAAATGTAATAAACATGTTTTTTTTAACTGATCCTTCAGAAACGACTTGTTGTTGTCTTCTTATCTTTAATTTTATTTTCATAGATGTCCAGGAGAAATACAAGAAAAATTTACATGAAAAAAATGAGAAACTTACAGAGTACAAACCCCCAGGGTGTAATCAGGGAGAGGAAAGTTTTTCTTTCTGTACACGCTACGTGAATCTTATCCTTGTCTCCATTGATGAATTTAGGCAACGCTGTGAGAACGAGCTCGTAGAGACCGGGGCAAAGCATGAGAAATATATAAAGGAAACTCAAAATTCATTACAACGCATTTTTCTCAATAAGATTTTCAGTTGGTGCCACCAGTCAAGACTTGTGCCCCGTCTGATAATGGTGAGCGGCGTGCCCGGTGTAGGGAAGACCACACTGATGCAGAAGTTTGTCTTTGACTGGGTAAGAGGGGATCTCTATCAAAGATTCTCTTTTGTCTTTTTCTTCAAATTCCGGGATGTCAACAGACTGAAGGACAAAGTGAGTCTGGAGGGGATGATCCTTCACCAATACCCGTATCTGGAGTTAGAGCTTGGAGACATTTTACAAAATCCAGAGACCGTTCTCTTTATATTTGATGGTTTAGATGAAAGCAAACATCAAATGGACTTTTCACGTCACTTGTGCTCTCATCCTCAACACAAGGAAGATTGTGGTCAGGTTGTCGCGAGTCTGTTGAAACAGACTCTTCTTGATGGCTGTTATGTTCTTATGACCAGTCGCCCAACCAGGTTGGCATCGATTGATTGCACAGTTTTCCAGAAGATAATAGAAATCACTGGGTTTTTTCCAGAAGAACGGCAGATGTACTTTGAAAAATTCTTCCCTGATCCCGAACTGGCAAAACAGGCTTTAAATTACGTGAAGCAGAATGACACCTTGTACACGTTCTGTTACCTCCCGTCCTACTGCTGGATCATCTGTACAGTATTATCCAAGAGCTTCCAACCAACAAGTGATGGTCAGCCGGCGTCATTACCACCCAAAACTGTGACACAACTCTTTGCCATATTTGTCTCCAACATCCTGACCAATCATAGTCTGGACACAAGTAAGGCTCAGAAGCTCCTACGCTCCATCGGATGGATGGCAGAACATGGAGTCATGAATCACTTGATCGTTTTTGATGACCGAGATCTGGGATCCTTCCATGTGGACAAGGAGATAAAACTCTTATCAAGTTTTCTGATGGAATCGGAGGAGCCTGGGACCTATTCATTCCTACATCTCACTGTTCAGGAATTTTTGTCTGCTTTGGTGCATTATGTGGATTATTCTCCTGAGAAGATACAGAAATCACTAGAAAGAGCCAAATCTCATTCTGATGGACGTGCTGAAATATTCCTCCGTTTCCTGTGTGGTCTATCGGACGGCTCCACCAGGTCAAAACTAAAGGAATACCTGGACTTACATGCAGCTCAGGCTTCCAGATATGTTATCACTTGGTTGAAGAACTTTATTCCAGAAGAAGAAGACAGGCTGGAAAAAAGTGAAGATAGGAAGCGACATCTGCTCAGTACATTCTTCTATCTGTTTGAGACTCGGAATAAGGCTCTAGTAAGGGAATCGTTAAAATCCCGCACAAGTATTGACCTTTCTACAGTTTATATGTCTGTTCTAGACTGCACAGTGTTAGCATTTGTCATGGCAAACTGCCCACATATCAAAGAGCTAAATCTACAGAAATGTTCCTTAAGTGCTGAAGGATTAGAGAGACTTGCACCAACTTTACATAATCTACATGATCTAAGGTAAATGCCAATTATATTTTCTTTTTGTGTTATCAAGGTTCATAAAAAAATCTGATAAATGCCTTGTATTTACTGCACTTGTCTCTTCACAAAAGCAAAGTATTATTGTATGTGCAAAAAGATCTATCAGCAGTCCCCTCTTACATTACTGACAGCTCCTGATGTAAGTAGTCCTGTGCTGGTTGTCCCACTCGCTTTAGTATCTAAAAAGGATGAATAACTTTAAAGAGTTTTCTCACCATGTTGTTTCACAGATAACTGGCAGCTTGAGACTTACACTTTCCTGGTCAGGCTGTGGGTGGTTCTACATATATAGGCTCACACTTCCTGTTTAGGCTGTGGAGAGTTCTACAGTTTCAGATTTACACTTCCTGGTCAGGCTGTGGGTAGTTCTAAAGCTTCAGTCTCCCACTTCCTATTCAGGCAGTGGGTGGTTCTACAGTTTCAGATTTACACTTCCTGTTCAGGCTGTGGGCGGTTCTACAGTTTCAGACTGCAGCTATCTATTCAGGCTGTGGGCGTTTCTACAGTTTCAGTCTTACACATAATGTTCAGCCTGTGACTGGATCTACAGCTTCAGGCTGCCACTTCCTGTTCAGGCTGTGGGTGGTTCTACAGCTTCAGGTTACCACTTCCTGTTCAGGCTGTGGGCATTTCTAAACATTGAGTCTTACACCCACTGTTCAGGCTGTGGGTGGTTCTACAGCTTCAGGCTCCCACTTCATTTTCAGGCTGTGGGTGGTTCTACAGATTGAGGCTCCCACTTCCTGTTCAGGCTGTGGGCAGTTCTACAGCTTCAGACTCCCACTTCCTTTTCAAGCTGTAGCCCATTCTACAGCTTCAGTCTCACATTGCCTGTTCAGGCTTGTGGGGGGTTCTAAAGCTTCAGGTTCCCGCTACCTGTTGAGGCTGTGGATGGTTCTACAGTTTCAGGCTCCCACTTCCTGTTCAGGCTGTAAATGGTTCTACAGCTTCATTCTCCCACTTCTTGTTCAGGCTGTGGGTGGTTCTATAGCAGTGATTAGCTTTTTTTGGCTGAGCTAAGTACAGGACTATTTAATCTGTAGTAAATTAAAGGTAATCAATCTAATCTTTTTAGAGATAAAGACTCTGCTCCGTCTAACCATAGTAAAGTCACTCCCTGCTTTCTGTCTAATCAGGAAGAGAGATATGGACGGTAACCTATAGATACTGGTGTGCGCTCAGAGCAGATCAAATCTCTCTTATCTCCTGACCAAAGCAATATCAAAAGAGCAGTGTATATAGTAAAAGTCTTCATTCACCTTTCCTAAATGTTAAAAGCTAATCAGTGTAGTTAGAAAAGCCCTTTAAGGGTATGTTCACATGTTGAACTTTTCCTATATAACAAAATCTGATGTGTAATCTTCTGCAAAAAATTGATGCAATCACTTGAATTTCTGTTGAGAATTTTTACTTTGCAGGGCCGATTTTTGCCTCCTGATTCGGATGTCATCCAGCTAGAAATGTCTGACATTGGTTGGAAATACATGACCAAAACTTCCAAGTACTACCCTGGCCCTTAATGCCCCTGAGTCCAATTGAGCCTGTGTAGGGCCCCCGGATGGCGGTGTTGGCTCTATGGATCCTTCAGCAGCTGTGGGAGCCCCTGGATGGTGGTGTTGGCTCTATGGACCCTCCAGCAGCTGTGGGGCCCCTGGATGGTGGTGTTGGCTCTATGGACCCTCCAGCAGCTGTGGGAGCCCCTGGATGGTGGTGTTGGCTCTATGGCCCCTCCAGCAGCTGTGGGAGCCCCTGGATGGTGGTTTTGGCTCTATGGCTCCTCCAGCAGCTGTGGGAGCCCCTGGATGGTGGTGTTGGCTCTATGGACCCTTCAGCAGCTGTGGGAACCCCTGGATGATGGTGTTGGCTCTATGGACCCTTCAGCAGCTGTGGGGCCCCTGGCTGGTGGTGTTGGCTCTATAGACCTCCAGCAGCTGTGGGAGCCCCTGGATGGTGGTGTTGGCTCTATGGCCTCCAGCAGCTGGGGGAGCCCTAGGGTGGGTTCCATTTGGGCACCAGAGGTGACCCCCTGATTTGGTGTGGTCTATAATAATGTGACCCCTGGTTGTATTTGGTCATGTATATAGCTTCCAGCGTTTCAGGGTTTCATCCCTTTCCAAAATTGTTGGATTTGTGGCTCTTTTTGGGTTTCAAAATTTTCCCCTGGTAGTTTACAGATTTTATACCACATCTCTTCTTCTTCTTCTTACAGATTGGATGGTAATAATCTTCCAGAGGCTTCCTGCATCCAGTTGGTGTCTATAATAAAGAAGAACCCCTCCCTGAAGAAAGTTCTCTTGTCGGATAACTGTCTTTTTGTTTCTTTTCTTAATGACTTGATGGCGGCTCTATCCAGCCCAGGCTGCGATGTACAGGAATTATAGTGAGTATGAGAGATGTGTACAGGATGGAGACGTTTGTGGTGGGGGGTGAGCACAAGTTATGAATAAATGAATGTTATGTCTATGAGATAAACTGCTGACTGCACCGAGAGGCAAACACACGCAAAAGAACAGTATAAACCAGCAAAAAGTATATGATAACGAATAGAACAAGGAAGAAAGATACCAACACTACCAAGAACAATAAAAATACGTACATTTTTTTTTGTAAACATAATTTTTATTAAATTACAAAAACATACAATAACTGTCCAATAGATGAGATACCACTTGATACACAAAGAAATAATATAAGGCATCATTAGTACAAAAAAGGAAAAATATAAGAAATGAAAGTACAAAATAGCACTAATGAAAATTACTTTGGCTTTCATAATAATAAGGATGAAGCAAAAAAAGGCTCCATCTTCACTAAAGAAAGAAAACAAAAAATAATTAAAAAGAAAACCCCCCCTCCCAAAAAACCAAAAACAAAACAACACCAAAAACAGTGGTACCCATAGCAGTTTATGTATAAGAGACATAATCACATAACCTATGTAATCAAGTAAGGTCTGGGGATAAAAAGGTGAAACAAATACTGTGCTGATAAAATGTGCGAGATACAGGTGTAAACAAAAAAGGCTGCATGATTCCTTGTACTCCTGGGGGTGTAAAAGTTACCTTGAACTCCCTGCCATTTCTTGAAAAAATTTAAAGGGGCATTGGGGTTCTTAGTCCTGATGATGTCGATTCTGTCCATTTCGAGATGATGTTTGACCACCTGGATCACTTCCTGCAATGTAGGGACAGTTGGTTCCAACCATTTGGCCAGGAGGCTTCTTTTAGCCGCTAATAAAAATATTTTCCCAGAAGTGGGTGGTTCCTAAAATGTGTGTGGTAAGTTATGGAAAAAGGAGCTGTGTTGGCTCTAAGGTTAAATGCCCCAAAAGCTTAAGATTCAGAGTTTGTATGACTGTCTCCCAAAATTTCATGATTTCCACACAGGTCCATATACTATGGACAAAATCCGTGGGGGGTTGCCGCACTTGGGGCAGGACGTCAAACGGTCTGGCAAGCTGGTTTGGGGGGGAATATTAAAGCGTAAATTGCGGAATGAGCAATTCTAAAGAACATGTCCCTCCACTTCTCATTAACTATATATTTATGGATCTTCAGCCATCCTGGAGAATTGTAGAAGAGATCTCCTGGTTAGGGTAGACCTTCTCCCACTTTGCAAAAATCCTGCAAGGCCCCTCGTCTTCGTAACCCTATGAAGCCAGCATATAGCGCTGATAGAGAGTTGTCTGTTGAAAATAGGGCCAATGACATTATCAAAAGCATTCAACTTAAATGAGACGGTCAATGTCCTTACTTCTATAAAAACTCACTATTTGGGAGTAAGCCAAAAATGCGATGGGGCAAGGAATATTTGTGAGATAATTCTGAGAGAGAGTAAATCCGTTGGTGGGAAGGGTGAATAAGTGGGAAATAGTTAAAATCCCCTTTAAACTCCTCCAGACTTTAAATTGGGGGTTATCAAGGCCGGGTTTGAATTCTGGGTGTCCATAGATGGGAAAGGGTATCTACTGGTCTGGTAGGGCAGAGAAAACAGGGTTCTACAGGCCTTCCAGGCTCCGATCGTGTCCCTCAAATGAGGCTATGCTTCGCCACCTTAGGAAGAGCAGAATATTTGGTATGAAAAGGTTTGGAAGCGTCCATGGGGTAAAACCAGTCCCGCTCATTAGAGAGTTTTGGAATATCTGGAAGACTGTTTAACCCAACCCAAACCGTGAAGCAGGGGCTGGCTAGATTATAAACCTCAGATCCCGGGAAATTCAGGCCCCCCCCCCCTCCTTGGGAGGATCAGTTTAGCAAGGGGTATCCGGGGGTTTTTTTATTCCATAGGAAAGAATGAAGAGGTATTTAAAGTTGGCGAATCTTTATGTCTAAGCAATAAGGGGATTGTTTGTAAACAAATAAGTATTTTTGGGAAGTCATCATCTTGAGAAGATGGCCTTAGCGAGTAAAGGGGAGCGGAAGATGCATCCATCTTCTAGTTCCTTCCAATTTTGAGGAACAAAGGGGTAATTGAGGTGATAAATGGACTCAGGGGACTTACGATATTTATTCCCAGATTTCTTGATGGAGGCACCCTCCAGGGATATAGGTAAATTGCGAAGTCGATGTGAGGAGGGTGAATGAGCAGGGGGAGAGATCCAACAATTTTGACTTAGAAACATTAACCTTAAGCCGAGAAAAGGCCAAACTCATGTAACAGATCTAAGCTTTCGGAACCTCCACCAGTGGGTCAGATAGATAAATCAGAAGATCATCAGCGAATTAAAGGGGACCTTAATATTGGATGAACCGATATTAATACCCCGTAATCTGGATTAGCGGCCAGGGTCTGGAGAGGGCTCTATGACCCCAAAATTTAAAAAAGTAGGGGGGATAACGGGCAGTCCTGGCGAGTGCCTCTCCCCAAAAAATGGCCCTACAAAAGAATACCCGGGGTATAGATCTGGGCGCGGGGTTGGTATATAATGAAGAGATTAAGAATGAAGGCTCCCTGGAATCCATCCGTCCCTCACTGCCCCCAGCCATCTCCAGCTTTACCCTGTCGAACGCTTTTTCGCATCAATGGACAGGACAGCTGGAGATGGATGAAGCCCTGGATTACATTTGATCTCATCCAGAACAGTAATGACTTTACGAATATTAGAGACGGCTGCTCTGCCCTTAACAAATCCCGTCTGTTGAGGGGTAATAGAACAGAGAAAACAGTGGCCCCTGTCTGCCAAACCTTAGAAATAATTTTAAGTCAACTTTATTAATGAAATTGGGGGGTAGAGGAGGGGAGAGACACGTCCTTTCCTGGCTTCGGTTAAAACTTTTATAAACGCCGTGTTATATGTTGTGGGATGGGAAATGTTAGTCAGAAAAAAGATTGGAAACGGTGGTTTGAAGGGGTGTGACTTCAGGATTAAGAATCTTGTAAGAATTCTCCTGAGAAGCCATCGGGGCCGGGGCTTTTATTACCCAAGTTCTTAATAACCCTAGAGATTTCTTCATTTTGGACGGGTTGGTTAAGATAGTCCCTATCTGCCTCAGAAAGGGAGGGGAGAGACAGACGGCCAAGCCAGTCTGAGGGGTCCCCGTCCTCGGAGGTTTCTGGTGAATATAAATGTTCATAGAACTCGCGTAGGACATTATTAATAGCAGTAGGGAGAATATTGATATTCCCGCATGAGTCCTTGAGTGCATAGATATTGGATCCCAGAGTTATCCCCCTTTGCAAAATTGGCTAAAAGCCCGCCCCGCTTTGTTCCCAACCTGAATAATTTAGCTGTCATCGGGACGCCGGGAACCCTCTCTATACTCCAGCCAACGCTCTTACTCTTTTTTAGTGTTAGACCATTGGAGTTTGGCTGCAGGAGTTGGATTGGAGAGAAAATCAGTGTAAGATTGCCGAAGCTTCTCACTCAACAATCTAATTTGATCTGCAACCACCTTCCGACTGGAATTAGTGTAGGCAACCAAGTGGCCTCTAATTGAACCGCTTTAGCTGTCTCCCAAAGTAGACTGGCTCCCTCCTATCCCAGTTGTCTTGTAAAAATTGCAGCCACTACCCTCGGAGGATATTAGCAAAGTCCCGTCCCCAAAAAAGGTTAGACGGGAATCTCCCGAGGTAATCTGTATCCTTGGGAGCAGCGGGTGACAGTTTGAGGACAAGAGGGCATGATCTGAAATAACTAAATCCTTAATATCACAGAGATCCCCCCTTTGCATGGCTATGGGGAGAGATTTTAAAATATAATCAATTAGGACCATGAATTGTGAGGATGGGAAAAAAAGGAATAGTCCCTTCCATCAGGATGAAGAGCCTCCACGTATCAACCAAAAAGAGAGTCTGAGAAAAAATGTTAGCCAAATGTGGGGGGTCAGGGGATAGCGGAATACGGGGAGAGTACCATGGACAAGATTTTCTATCTTCCTTGGGATTAACCACAGGGTTAAAATCCCTCCACAATTTTAAGAGGTACAGGGTCAATAGAAAAATGGTCTGTCAGGGTTTTATAGAAAGACCCTTGGTTGGCATGAGGACCGTAGATATTATATATGGAAATAACTTCCCTTGCAAGGATACATGAATCCAGGGCCCTCCCCTATCATGGGGGAGGTAACAAAAGAATAAGAAAGATTTTTATGGATGAGGAAAATTACACCATTTTTCCTATTAATGGATGGAGAACCACAGAACCCGAAAGCGCCACCCCAAAGGCACTTAAGGAGGGGGTTGTTGCTGGAAATGGGTGCTTTAACCTTGGGGAGCCCCCATGCTCACTTAAGTTAAAAATAACGGGTGGTCAGCCATTTGTAAAAGGAGGGGAGGAGATCAATCATAGGAGCTGCCGACAGGAGAGTGCTTTTATCCCGCTCCCAAGGCGCAGCAGGTCCGTGCTCTTCACCAAACCTTGCAGTGTCGGGCCGAAGTCTGTCTTCACCTCAGCAGGTCCCCGGGCTGCAAAGCTCTTCTCCCCAGTAGAGACAAAAGAGAGCCCGCAATTCACTGTGGCCCCTCTTGGTATGTCCCTGCACAGTGCACGTGCATGTGCCCATTTTAAAAAGCAGATATGTAAACTGGTAGGGTCCCGATGTAGAGGAGCTCCTGCACTGTGTGTCTCTACATGCTGGGGCAGGAACCGGAAGTAACAAAATACGTACATTTTATAAAGCACTATAAAAACAGTATAATGGCGCACTTATGTTATGGATACCACTGGGGAATAGGAGGTGGAAGGGGTAGTCACATCTGGATAAAAGAGGGATCGACTAGAGAAGAAGGCCATGAAATGTGCATATATAAAGCATCTCATAGGGAAGATAATAAATAGCGCAATCTAATATTAATGATTGTAATATTCATATAATGAACATAATAACAATACAGAGCAATACACAGAGTGAGAATTAGAATCCCTTATGTGATGCAAACAATTTGTATCAGTAGGACAGCTTAAGGCTATGTCTACACTGCACAACTTTGCAATCGTATTTTCGGCGCTTTTAGGATTTTAAAAGCGCCAAAAATACGATCGTTCCTGAAGCCCCATAGACTACAATAGAAAAGACAAGCTGCAGTCTCCACAGCTCGTCTTTTCTACGATCCTCTTCTGGCGACGGCGTATTATACAACATGTTGTATAATACGCCGGCGCTTTTAGTGTTCTTGGTGTCTTCCCATACAATACAATTTTATTGGTGTAAGCAAAAAAAACGAGAAGCAACCGCGGTTTTTGCACAAAACTTGACAAAAAACAATGGTTGTCATCAGAAAAAAATGGCCGCTTTCGGAGTTTTTTTGTCCGATGCAGTGGAGACATAGCCTAAAAATGATCAAAGAAGGTGTCCCACAGAAGGGAACACTTCCGACGTGGGTATCACATGGGCTTCTTCCGCGGTGGCGGTGGTGGTCATTCTAGGATAGTTATACTACGTGATAATAATAATAATAATCTTTATTTCTATAGCGCCAACATATTCCGCAGCACTTTACAAATTCAAGGGTGATATGTTGTATAGTGCATTTATACTCTGATAATATAAATTGGACATGGCGCATCTTCTTTGATCACTTTTTTCTTTTGGACCCGATTGATAAAAATTGTTTGTATCACATAAGGGATTCTAATTCCCACTCTATGGGAGACATGTATAATTGGGTTTTTCACCCTTTCCTGGCGTGAAATGCGCCTAACTGAGCCGGCTATGATGTCTAATGCACCTAATGAATGTGTTAGGTGCATTGTTCGTAAAACTCAACACTTTCTTATGCGCCTAACATGAAGGGATGTTCTGGGGATGTTCTGGGGGCGTCGCACCACACTCATAAGATTAGACACATATATGAATGTGGTTCAGCAAAACCAAGCACATTACTGCTCCGACAGGCAGACCTATCTCAATGTGATCTGCCTGAGCCTGAGGAGTCAAAGTGGAGCTAGATTTGTTGTAAGGGGCAAAAAATGTCTAATATTTCTCAACTTCCACCAGTACAATAATAACAAGTAATTTCTGATAATTATCAAACTATATAAAATTAAATTATTTAAATTTAATAAAAAATTGTATCATATAAAATTAATATAAAAATCTATAATATCCCAAAAATACAGAAATATCTCCTATAAAATATATTTAAAATGAATAGAATCTAAAACAAATTTTACATTAAATCACCCACTGATGTTGTTCAGATTTTTACATTTTTAATTTTTACTACATTAAATTTGAAATGTATTTTTGCTGCTCTCACCCTGTGTTCTACATACAGCAAGAGCCAGCACAACACAAGTCTTGCTGGGACCTGTGGTCCACCAAGCAGGATCAGTCCCATAGCTTCTATTCACCGACATGCTATTCTAATGACTTCTCTTATTTCCAGCCTGTCTATAACCATAACACGTTAGGTGCATTACTAATGCGCCTAAGTTCCATAATGCGCCAAACACATAGACGAGGCGCGATGAACTTTAGACGGCATTTATGAACGCACAACAACCACTTTCATACATTCAGGCGCATTTTACACTTTACACATTGCAGTTAGATGCGCCTCTCTGCATACATGTCTCCCATAGAGTGAGGATTAGAATCTCTTATGTGATGCAAACAATTTGTATAAATCAGAAGGGAACTGTCCCAGCGTGTGTGTCACATGGGCTTCTTCTGCGGTGGTGGTCATTCTAGGATAGTTATACTATGTGGTATGTTGTATAGTGCATTTCTACTTCAATAATGTAAATTGGACACGGCGCACTTTTTTCCTTTGGACCCGATTGGTACAAATTGTTTGCATCACATAAGAGATTCTAATCCTCACTCTATGTGTTGGTCAGTATTGTTATTATGTTAATTATATGGATATTAAAATTATAAATATTATATTGCGCTATTTATTACCTACCCTGTGAGATGCTTTATATATGCCTTTGTCTCTAGTTGATCCTTCTTTTACACGGATATGACAATTCCTTCCACCTCCTATTCCCCGTTGTATATATAGAAGCACTATTAGGCTATGTCAATGCAGCTTATGTTAAAATATCGTCAAAAATCCGATGGTATTTTAATATTAGCATACCGTGGTTTTTGGTGCGGGTCTGCGCAAACAAAACAGTTGGTTTTCGGTTTTTCCACATACCCAGTACATTCCCGATGGGACTCCATCAGAAGATTGACCATGTTCTATAAACTGGCGGTTTAGAAATCCCACAGTAGAAAATCCTACTGTGTGTAGACTACAGCACGGATTTTCTATTGCAGTCCATGGGCACAGGTTACAGTCGGATTTTCGGCAGATTTTAAATGTTGAATCAGCCGAAAATCCGACCAGAAACCAGTGCTGTGTAGACATGGCTCACTATGGGCCACATGCATGAAAACTGTCTTGGTCTAATCAGAACTCCTCTTTCATTTCATATACTGCTCTGAAAAAATGAAAGCGGTGCTGTGATCGGTTAGTATGGGCAACAAAGAAAGTCTTAGACCAAGACAGTTTTCATACACGTTCCATTATGTTTTTATATTGCTTAAAGGGGTTGTCTCACTACAAGGATTGCTGCTTTTTATGTTAAAGATCTTGCAAAAACAAGTCACTTTGCAATATGTGTCCATTAACAGTGGGCTCCTATTCCTAGATATCCCCTCTTGTATGAGCTCATCAGCTCCTCAGGTCACTATAGCTACAGCCTTTTTTCCTGATAGGCTGCCGCACTGGTTGTATTCTACAGAAAATTGCTTTACTCCCCCTTGTAGAAGCATAAACACGCCCCTGA